>CAJHNH020003991.1:0-51693 GCA_905116865.2 Candidula unifasciata
GATTGTTGTGTGTCGATGATATATTTAGTAGAATAGATATCATCATCATCACGTGGCTCGCTGGCTAGCAAAGGCTGTAATACGTCGCCATCTCACACGATCACAAAAATCACGGATAAGTTAAATGTTTTTGTCTCGTCCCATCTATTTTTTATCTTCGTGCTTTCCTCTTTTTCTTTTTCATCATTCTTGCCAATTTGCATTCATTTCAATGGGAAACACAGATTTCTCGCAAATGGAGTCATGGAACAAATTAGGTACATGACCCAAGGTACCACTTTACTTATTGTATATACCGCATGATTTGGTGCGGCTACTGGGGTTGACCTTCTGCTGAATCAGACAGCCTCTAGACATCATCCGCGTAGAGTCGTTCACTCCTGATAGTCAGGTCGTTGTAGGGGCGACGCCTGCTGGTGGATGTAATGTCCTAAGTCCCTTTCCCAGCTAATAGTGAGGGTACTGCTGGGGTGACCATTTGTTAACCCCTCACATAATGCTTCAAGTCACAGTGGACACTAGGCACGACCACTTTTTTTTTTTTTTTTTAAGCCGTGGCAGTTCCTGCCAAGGAGGCGGTGGCCGTTGCATTTTTGCTCCATTTGTAGACTGGAAGGATATAGTTTCGTCAACCAGCTTCTGAGTTGAGTGCATGGTGTGACACTGTGAGCTACGAGTGTTTTTCGTTGGCACAGGAGCGGAGCAACAATGGGGTGACCCGTTTGCTATGATGCTGAAACTAGGATTACCAGATTACCAGATTACCAGATCTAACGTAGTTGGCTAAACCGGATTGCGCGGTGAGCGGATAACGAACTCCTTGTGGTCTGGGTTCACTACCGGGGGTAGGCAGAAAAGCCACATTTTCTCCCAGATTTACGGTATTTACAATGGAATCAAGGCCGAAAGCTTGCGATATCCATAATACCGAGCCTAAGGGTTAACAACTCATGGCTTCTGGATACTAAAACCAAACATTTAAAGTAGATATTCAAGACACTTTTTAACCTTACTTTATCTTCAAGCTTGTATTGTAAAGTAGATATTCAAGACACTTTTTAACCTTACTTTATCTTCAAGCTTGTATTGTAAAGTAGATATTCAAGACACTTTGTAGCCATTTATTCATCTTTACACTTCTAAAGTAGATAATGATGATAATATCACATTGTTTCATCATCAAAATTATTTTCTGGAGTAGATATTTAAAAAACTCTTTTTTAGACCTAATTAAACTTTAAAATGATGTTCTAAAGTATATATTGACGACACACTGTAGGCTAAATCGTTAGTTTAACTTAGTCGATACATCAACATCATGAAACACGGCTGTAACCTGTTAGTATTTCGCTGTACTTCTAACTCAAGCCTAAGTTTGAAGTACCTCAGTGCAGTGCACGAACTCCGTTGCACCGTCCAGGTACCTGTAGGCTAAATCTGTAAAATTCTACACTAATGTGGAACTATACGACATCTTAATGGCATTATTTAAAAAAAAAAATTATTAATTAATTAAATACGCGACGCAATTTATAGTAGTGCTTCATATTTTACTTCAAGTTCTAGAGTAAACTAATGAACACATTTGAAAGTTTTTTGTTTTTTAAATAATCTTTCTGCTTTTAAATAGAAAAGAGTATATCTTCTAGATACTTTATGGCTATATATACCCTTGTGACTTCTAAAATAATGAGATATTTATGCTTGCTACTCTGTAGCCATATCTAATGTGATAACTTCCAAAATAAAATAGGATAAGAAACACAATGCACTTTTTTTAAATTTTCTGACTTCGACAAACTTCTTTCTATTTATCACTTTTCAGGGCGGTGCAGACAGGGGGTCGTGAGCACGCGGATTTAGGGCCGCATGGCTAGTGCTGTCGCCACGGACTGTGCAGTCGACTGCATTTTACTAATATTTTGAATAATAATTACAATTTTGGCTTCTTAAAGTAAGCTATTTGAGATACTTTACTACCAGAATTAATCTTGTGACGTCTAAAATAGGCAAGTGAGTGGAAACAATGAATACTCATATTTAATCTTTTGACTTCTAAAATAAACAAGTGAGTGGAAACAATGTACAGTATTATTTAATCTTTCGACTTCTAAATTAGTAGACTTGTCATTCTTCGGCCGTATATCACGGACACGCTATTAGGGGCCATCCTCCCCCAAACTGAAATACAGTTACTGCACAGTGCAATTCGTGTTTTGTGAGACCAACCGCCACGCGATGGCTGATGCGGTCGATGTCGTACAGGCAACCTCGACTTCCCATGATATTTCCTGTTATTCGTGTATAATTACCCGTAAGAGGCATGTGAGCGTTTTTTAAATAATATTTCTATGTGTGTCGGAGTGCTTGTACCTGTAGGCTCATTTCTCTCTCTCTCTCTCTCTCTCTCTCTCTCTCTCTCTCTCTCTCTCTCTCTCTCTCTCACACACACATACACACACACATACACACACATATATATATATATATACAGAATTAGTTTTTTGTTTGTTTAGACAATATGTGCCGGTACTCACTACAAAGTGTCTAAATTAGTGCCGGTAGTCACCATACAATGTCTAAATTAGTGCCGGTAGTCACCATACAATGTCTAAATTAGTGCCGGTAGTCACCATACAATGTCTAAATTAGTGCCGGTAGTCACCATACAATGTCTAAATTAGTGCCGGTAGTCACCATACAATGTCTATTATAGCAGCACTAACAGCTGATGCTTGAAGAAGCGGCTGGTACTGCGTACCAATGCGTACCATTAGAAAAAAAAATAAGTATGTGTGTGTGTGTGTGTGTGTGTGTGTGTGTGTGTGGCTTAAGCGTTGTCTACCAATCTGTCTCTCTCCGCGAACAGGCTTATACATTTATTTGCTGGTACATATATCTAATTGTACACCGATCTACCGGAACGCCTTGCTATAATTACTTCAGCTTAAAATTGTGACGAAGTGTTTACAATTAATCTCGACTAACCTTTCAAAGTTAATAAAAAAACTAAAAGATATCGACTTTGAATTACCTAATTGGTTTAAATTTTGTCACATTAGTGTTTTGACGCGCCACAAAGTGAGCCGCCCTCTGCAGCTGCACATGTTGCAGTATATATACTGGCGATTACAAGAACTATGGAACAGCAACTATAATTACATTTATTAACAAAGAAACACTGAAATAGATTGGCTATTTAATGAGGATGAATGTTGCTAGAAATGAAGATGTACAACGTGAGAGTAGAAACACCATGAGGTAGGTGACGTCAAAGAGGAACACAGGTTGAACAAGTTACTGACACCTTGAGCCTTCACAACAGAGTATATACCGGGTAACAGAGCGCGCCCTAGCTCGGATACCGATCATCTATCTGTTCACTGTGATGCCAAGCGGCACAAAGCAGAATACAGACAAAAGAAAGAAGCTTGAAAAAAGAAGACACAAACAACAGATTGCACAATTAATTGCCTCGCATGTTTCGCTAAGTCTTATCAGGTGCATACTACAGTAACTATTGATAAGAATAAATAACTAAATCCTTGAAATTGAAACACAAAATCGACATAATTAACAAAATACCGCCTGTTTCATTATGGTAACCACAGGTTGACAACCATGCCCTTTTGTCTGCATAATTCTGGACAAAACCTGTTGATAGCTACTTGCGTGAATCACAATAGTGGCTAAAGAACGAAGAAAGATGCTGCTAGTAGTAAGTACCTGTGTAAGGTCATCTTGGTAATGATCGCCAGCATGATCTTCTCCCCTTTGGTGGGGTATGGGTTCTTGATGTGCTCCTGGAGCCAAGCCTTCAGCGTGTTGGTGCTCTCTCTGGTGGCGTTCTTTCGTCGGGCGTTAAGGTCCAAGCCGCCATAGCTGTACAAGTCACAGAACATGGAGGGGTTATTGGCATTAGTTAGTATTTTTCGTCTGGCTTTCATTAAATGTTTGAAAGTGGGAAAGTGAGCCAGTGGATGAATGAGTGAGTTAGTTATGAGTGAGTAAGTCAGTCAGTCAGTGAGTGATGGATTAAGTGGATGAGTGGGTGTGTGGGTGAGTGATCCAGTCAGTCAATCAGACAGTCAATCAGTCAGTCACTGAGCAGTCTCCTTCTTCGTCTTCGCATTCACTGGTTAAAAATTATGTTGGAAAGTTCTAGTTGTTCATCAACTTCTAGACTTTGATATTGTTCCAGAAATTTAGTGTTGCGTGCACACTCGTTTTACAGATCTGGCTGTTTTATTTGCCAACTGTTGATTCATCACCCAAGCCACCCTAGAATCGCAAGACAAATACAGAAAAATCAAGCCACTGGGTTATAACCTGGTATCAGTCAGACTAGAAAACCACGACACTGGATTATAACCTGGTATCAGTAAGGCGACAAAACCACGACACTGGGTTACAACCTGGTATCAGTGAGGCGACAAAACCCCGACACTGGGCTACAACCTGGTATCAGTGAGACGACAAAACCACGACACTGGGCTACAAACAGGTATCAGTAAGACGACGAAACCACGACACTGGGCTACAACCTGGTATCAGTGAGGCGACAAAACTACGATACTGGGCTACAACATGGTATCACCGAGACGACAAAATCACTACACTGGGTTACAACCTGGTATCAGTGAAACGACAAAACCATGACATTCATTTCGAGAAGTGGACGAACAAACAAAACTCGGTCAGAGGCTACAACCGGTGAACGTGAAAAAGACTGAAGCGTCGACCAGTCAAGTTAAAACAGACAACTTACCTCGGTCCGTAGGGGTAGAATCCCATGGGTGTCGTATCGTACAGGGAGGGTTGGGTCAGCGAGCGCCAGGCCTCGCTGCCGTCTCTGATGTTGCAGCCGTTGGCGCCCTGTCGGGTAGATAGAAAAGGACGTTAAACAAGGACATAAGAAAATAATTATGTATCTTGACCAACTCTCCTGTTAAAATTTTAGTCATGAAAGGTCAGAGAAATATATATGTTTTTATCCTGCTTGGTTGATAGATTAATTGTAACAACAGCGTTAACATTATTATTATTATTATTATTATTATTATTATTATTATTATTATTATTATTATTATTATTATTTTTATTATTATAACAACAATAAAAAAATTTATGCAGCCACTTAAAGGTAAGAGTCATCGCGCCCTTCTGTTTTACTAAATTAACGCATTCAATAAAATAAAAATAAAAATAAAATAATAATAATAATAGTAATCACGACTATTTCTATTTTTTAAAACCTATGTCGATAGTCAACAGAAAGTGGCTATTTCGGTCACTGTGAAAAAAAAAAAAAAAAATAAAAACAGTGATGCAAAAAAAGGTACTAGTACTGCGTACTGTTGCGTGACACCAGACAAAAAGCCAAGCAACGATATGTGCGTCCTTTGCTCCGATACATCCAATTTCTGCACAAACCTGATACGTCGCCTTCTACGACATGCTTGTTAGCGGTTAGTAGCCTCCCCCCCCCCCCACACACACACACGTGGGGTTCCAGAACACGAGAAATATTACCCCAAAAAATTAATTTGAGGTTTGAGGTGTCAACAACGGATCGACATCATGGCACAGGGGTGTAGCACGTAAGTGTTCTCTACTTTCTTCTAATCAAGTCTGAGTCCGAAGAAGTGCACAGTGCACAGGCTCTGTAGCCCCGGCGAGGATCCTGAAAAACTTTAGCTAGATTTGGAAACTCAAAATTCTGCCCGGGCAGCGCCGTTAGGCTACTCTTCTGGATATCCAACTGCCAAGGGATTTTTCACGTGCGCAACAATACACACAGGCGTCCGTTCTCACTACCCAAAGACCAGCGGGAATTACTAGAAGTCCAAGTCCACGTGAAATAATCCCAGCCCTTACCGGGAATTGAACCCGGAACCTCAAGCACTCGAAGTGGACACAATGCCTCGAGACCACGCAGGCCCCTACAAATAGTAATAATTCTGCGCTAAGGCTCATGCCGTAAAACATCACATACGTGAGTTAGATGTAGTTCCCTGTCTGATGTTAGAACTGTAGCTTGTGTTCACGTCTTATGGTGTTTTTGTAGTGTCCATTTTTATAAACTACCTTCACCCATGTCTTTCTTGGTCTCCTCTCTTGCCTTGCAGCCTGCTGTTCTCATGTAGCACGCTATAGCCGCTTTCTGATTCTCGTTTCATTCTGACGAGATGACCAAACCAATTGATTCTTTGATGTTTTATGGAATCATGTACAGGCATTGTGCCAACCATTATTCTTGGTTCTTCCTTGGGGATCCTGCAACTTCTGATGCTTCCCGCAATGTTAAAAATAACAATAACCATAATTATAATTATAATTTTAATAATAATAATAATAATAATAATAATAATAATAATAATAACATCGTTAATATCAAAAATCATAATAAGCTACAAGAGAAGCCAAGGCTTATGGCTGAGTTAAGTGAATGTGTTTAAACATTAAATGACTCCCGTCTACCAGGTTTGGATTTCCACAGCACAGGATTTATTTAAGAGGGAAAAACGTTCTCGTGGTTTTCTAACAGTGGTACGAGAGTCGCACCATGGGAGAGATTAGGACATCTCTGGTGAATGTTCCCAAAGAAGGCAGTTTTATTTTTAAAGAGACAGAAAGCGCAAGACACCGAAATGTGAGTGTTGTTAGATTGTCACGGGAGTTGGTAGTCTTTTAGTAGTGGTATGTCGAAGTTATGTTTCAAAGAAAGAAAGAATAACCCCCCCCCCCCCCCCCCCCCCAAAAAAAAAAAATAAACAAAGAGAACAGATCGAAACAAATAAATAATCAAGCAAGCAACAACGAAGGAAAGAGTAGAAAGAAAGAAGGAAAGATAAAAAAAACTAACAAGCTAACAAGAAAAAAGTAATGAAAGAAAGAAACAAATATGAAGGGAAGGACGGGATGGAGGAAGAACGGAACGAAACAAGCAAGGAAGGAAGCAAGAGAAAGAAAGGAAGAAGGAAGGAGGGAAAGAAAAAAGGTTGAATGAAAAAAGGAAAAATAGAAAGAAAAAAAAAGACCGAAAATTACCCCGCCCCCACCCCCCCCGACACACACACACACACACACACACACACACACACACACCAAGCTTTACGAGTGTCCTAATGATCACCTGTAAAAAGTTAACAACTGGACTTATCTGGCACCCCTTTGATTACACCGCGGCCACCGTTTCTCTTCAACCCAGTCTCCCGCTGGGTAATCAAATCCACCAGCTTGTTAACGGACGCTCATCAAAGGTATGGCCACGTGGACGGTCTGAACTCTAGGGAACCTCCATCAGTTAGAAGGCCCTCACGTTCGGCTGCATATATATCTAGAGTTGGCCGTGGAAGCCCCTTAATCTTGAATGGGGTTCCACAGAAAAGTAAATCACAACCAGATTTTTATACTCGGACTAGCCAAATCTGATGACGGCATGCTAAATCTGACCAACCAGTCGGTATGGAACAAGTCAGCAGAATTTGATGATTTGAGCGGTTCGGGCATAATTTTAACGATTTATACATAATTTGTAGGTTTCGGACAGAATGAACGATTTAAACAGAATTGAAACAATTCATATAGTATTCGAACGATTCATACATAATTCGAACAACTTAGACATGGTTTGAACGATTCAGACATAATTTGACCTATTCATTCAGGATTCGAACCGTTCAGTAAAATGAAATCGATTCAAAAAGCATTTGAACGCTTGAGACAAAATTTGAAAAATGTATACAGAATACGAAAGGTTCATATAGAATTTAAATTATTCAGACAGAATGTGGACGATTCAGACATCATTTGAACGATTAAGACATAATTTAAAGATTCAGACAGAATATAAACGATTAAAACAGAATATGAACGATTCAGACAGAATATAAACGATTCAGACAGAATATAAACGGTTCAGACATAATATGAACGATTCAGATAGAATATGAACGATTCGGACAGAATTGAACGATTCAGACAAAATATAAAAGATTCAAACAGAATGTTCACGATTCAGACAGAATATTAACAATTCAGACATAATATGAACAATACCGGCCGAAAATAAGCCAATAATAATATGCCAACTGCAGTGAGAAAAATAATGTGAGCAATGGACTATAAAAAATAGACAGAGGTAAGTCGTAAACTGATGACAGAAACTAGATAGTCCTTATCGAGACAGATGTAAGTCGTAAACTGATGACAGAAACTAGATAGTCCTTATCGAGACAGAGATAAGTCGTAAACTGATGACATAAACTATATAGTCCTTATCGAGACAGAGGTAAGTCGTAAACTGATGACAGAAAATAAACAAAGATAGTCGCTGTGTTTTGCACATGTTATGAGAAGAAGACTAACACAAATCCAAACAAATGTGAATTAAATATTTGACAAGAAAGAGCAAGATAGTGTACAACGCAGAATGGTCACCCACAATTATATTGACGAAGAATACCCAAAAGAACAATGGCTCAGCGTCTATAAAGATGGGTCCGCAGAAAGTGCAGTTAGAAATGGTGGTGCTGGAGTGTACATAGAATTCCCCGATGGTACTGGGGGTAAGTCCAGCGTACCAACCGGAAAGTACTGCCATAACTATGATGCAGAAAATCAGGCTATCAAGACAGCAACAGAGAAACTGCTAAATACCAATCTTGGCTCACAGTATGTGGTAATGCTGACAGATGTTAAATCAGTACTTGAAGCACTCCAGTCTAGGAAACTACAAGAATTGCAAACACTGCTGACACAACTTAGTTTTCAGCGAAGAGTCGTAATGCAGTGGATACCATCACATTGTGGAGTGCCTGGAAATGAGAAAGCTGATCAACTGGCAGGAGAAGGTGCGAAAAAAGTGCAGCCAGTCACATACCACACACACATATACACACACACACACACACACACACACACACACACACACACACACACACAAGCAATAAATCGATCAGGAAACCACCAGCCCTAGCAAAAGACGACTATTTTATTATGGACAGACCAGAACAAGTCATTATCCTCCGCCTCAGAATAGGGCACAACCGATTACATAACCACGTGTACACAAAATTCAAGATAGGCGTATCAGCCATGTGCACCTGTGGAAAGGTGCCCCAGACAGCAGAGCATGTACGCCAGGACTTCACCGAACTTGACACATTAAGGCAAACCTTTTGGCCAGAAAGAACAACAGTGGAACGTAAACTCTATGGACCACTGAATGAACTAACAACGACAGTGAAATTTATACAAGAGACACAACTGCTGATATAGACAACTTATTTCAGGCGAACGAAAGAAGAAGAAGAAGACTGATCTTTGGCAACGTAATGAAAAGACAGACAGTGGAGACCATCGTGACAACTGGAAAAATCAGTGGAAAAAGGGGTAGAAGCAGACCAAGAGAGCTGGATGGGCTGAAACGATGGCATGGAGGGATAACATCAAGAGAGCTGTTCCAGGCAACCAGGGATCGTGATCTGGGGAGATGATGATGATGAGATGAGTAGACTCAAGAACTCTGCTACAACTGGCTAGATTAATGGACAAGTGAGCAAGAGAAAGGAACAGAAAGAAATACTAAGACGGCTTGGTCAGAAGATTGGGGTGAGACACAAACACTGAACTGATCCGTGATGTTGGTGATCGTGTGAGATGGCAAAGCAAGACAGGCTGCACCGTTAGAGAGTAATTCGAGTCATGATAATGTCACAAATTCTGAAAGCGTTCGTGCACAATTCCAGACACACACATAGTTTACTAGTTAGTCGACAGATTTTCTTTATTGCACATCGAATCATTCAGCCCATATGTCCTCGGATCTCCTCCTTCTTAAACCACACAGCGTGTAGCGTGTAGCGGCTGTTGACACCAGTTATGTGGTGGTTTTTGGGTTCTTTATTAATATCATACCCAGATGACGTCACAGGACAGTCCAACATTTTAGAAAGAGGTAAGACTGGGTTTCCCGGCTTTCTGATGCTTTTAACGACACTAAAACATCTATAACTGGCCCTAACCCCAACCCACTTTTGTCCCACCTAAGACTGCAGCCTAGGTCCCATGAATGCATGCAACCTATTTACCACCCTCTGAATTATTAGACTGTCCCGGGACCTGTGGATTTCCCCTGTTTGGGGTAGGATATTAATAAATCGCCAGTTTTTGTATTCTTCTATGGCTTCTGACACAGTGTTCTTGTCTGGCTACCCCCCCCCCCCGCACCCAGCCCTCCCCCTCCCCTTCCACAGCGCTTTTAACATGTTGTTCTTGCAGTCTGGTCATAGTTGCAGATTCGCAGTCATCACTTGGTTCTCACAAACGTCTTACTTCTCGTAGAGCATTTATTATATAAACCTGCTCCATGTTTTGCCTGTCTCACCTGCAAACCTGTCAGCCTGCTCGTTTCCTTGCACACCTGGATACCAAGGCAAGAAAATATAATCGACCCTCATCAGCCCCGACCGCATCAAAGACTCCAAGCACTGTCTTCGGACCCAACCCATTCTTATCTTCATGGGCATACTGATTGAGTTACCGAATGTTGAATGTTGAAATATGAATCTACATCATAGCACTCAGGACACTCCTATAAGCGCCCCGTCCCCATCTTCAGCAGCAAGCAAAGAGTGTAGAGTTCCGACACTAACAGTAACTGTCTGATTTTATATCCGTCTCGCCTTTTTCTTAAGTGTTGAGCGTCTGCCATAACCCCTGTTTATTCTTAGCAGCGACATTCTACTCAGACCGTAATGATCTATCTGTGCCTCTGCACTCTTCACTCGTTCCTAAAGGGCCCTCACAACATTTAACTTGTCATACATTAATTCACCACCAAGTGGTGCAGAACCGGTCACTCTATCTGCTTGCTCGTTTCCTAACACACAAGCATATCCTGGCGAAAATACTGAGTCACTGAAAAAGCATGCACTCTATTGCCGACACATATTAACACACACACACATATCCTAACCCATACACACACACACACACACACACACACACACACACACACTTACCAAAGGACTGTAGAAGGCCGACCCTTCAGTACCCAGCGACATGTATGGGGGCTGCGACCCCGCCGAGTACGACCCACCCGGTCCAAAGATGTTTGAGGCCAGGGGCAGTCTGGAGTAAGAGGACAGCAGGGCGGAGCTGTACTGGCAGGAGCACACCGTCTGTCCGGTATGGGGATCAGTCATCACTGGCCGCCCGTTCTCACAGCAGTGTTGGCCACCGGCTGGGGCAGGTGAGATCCCCGTTCCTGTTCTGGGGGTGGAGGTGGGTGGGGAGGGGGTGTTGGTCACCTGAGAATGAATAAAACAAAGGTAAGTTTGGTTTTTAAATGTAATAGTATATATAGAGCAATTGAAAGATAGAATGCACCAGGGCGAAAATATCGGTATCTACATAGCACATATGCCCGGCTCGTTAGCGTAGTTGGTTAAAGCTGACTTCGCGGCGACCGAGTGACGAACTACTTGTGGTCTGGGTTCACGCCCGGGGGGTAGGTAGAAAAGCCACATTTCTCCCAGATTTACGGTATTTATCATGGAATCAAGGCTGAAGGGTTGCGATATCTATAATACCAAGCCTAAGGGTTAACAACTCATGGTTTCTGGATACTTGAAGGAAAACAAAAAGAGACCTAGCACATATCAGAGACAAATGTGCGCGACATCAGGAGCCTCTCTTGGCAGTGGTGAAACGTGGCAAGCTAGCTTGGTTTGGGCATGTGGTGAGACATGATTCGATTGCAAAGACTATGTTCATCCAGGAATACGGGAAGAGGGGGGGGGGGTGAAGAAGAGGAGGGCAAAGAAGAATCTGGAATGACAACATCAAGAAATGGACAGGACTAAGTTATCATACACTTATTTATCAAGCGGAAGACAGAGAAAGATGGCGAATGTTGTATCTTCTACACCTCCAGGACCCTAATGGGTCAAGGGTTATGTTATGTTATGTTATGTTATGTTATGTTATGTTATGTTTTGTTACGAGAACCTCTTTAAAAGCAGACACTAAAGTGCAGAATACGGCAACAAAAGTAGAGTAAGAAAGAGAAGAACGGGTAGAGAGCGGAGAAAAATAGAAAACCCGACAGTGTTTGGGAGTTTGATACCAAAACATGAAGAATATTTTATGCAATCTTTCTTTGTCAATTAAGACGAGAAAGATAATTCTGAAAAGCTGTATAAATCTGATATTGATATACGGAAGTGAATCATGGAGACTTGGTGAATTAGTGAAAACTTATTTGGAAACTGCGGCGATGTGGTTTTATAGACGAATTATGAGAATACTTTGGACAAAAAAAAAAAAAAAAAGAGTAATAAAGAAGTCTTGAAAGAAACTGCCCACATCAGAAAGAGACAATCTACATTCTTTGGTCATGTGACGAGAAAGAGAAAACTGACATACCCTGTGACAGTAGAAAAGTTGGAGGGGAGGAGAGGCAGAGGGAGACCGAGAGAATAGATAATGGACAGTTTGAGATCAAGGCATGGAAGATCATCGGTGTCAGAGATGACTGAAAGTACACGAGACAGAAGGTTGTGGATAAACATGACTACCAATGCCACACGACAGGGACTATGGAAGATCATCCGTGTCAGAGTTGACTGAAAGAACACTAGACAGAAGGTTATGGATAGACATGACTATCAACGCCACACGGCAGGGACTCTAAGAAGGAGAAGAAAAAGATTCAAGAATAATTTTATTGTGTGGTGGTGGTTCGGGGTGGGGGGGGGGGGGGGGGGGGGTGGGTGTGGGGGGGGGGGGGTTGAGTAAACTGAATTACTTGGGATATCCCGTTTTTAGGGCAAAATATTAGTGACATGTCCCTTTAAGCTCAAGATAATAATGGGGTGTCCAGTTTTTAGCTCAAGATTTTATCGGATTTTCCGTTTTTAGCTGTAAATATTAAATATTATAGAAAATGAGAAAGAAAAAAAATCAGACAAAAATTAATGTTGTTTCTCTAAATAGTATAGATGGCACTCGTAGACATGGAGTCGTTTCCTAGTTGGGCAGCAATGTAGATGACGATGGCGGATCTAGCAGAGGTATGAAAGTACAAATACAAAGGGAAAGCAGAGCTTTCATAGAAGTCGAGAATTTGTGGTCAAAAGAAATTAAAAGAAATACTAAACCTTAAAATTTGTAATTCTAATGTCAATTCAGAACTGTTGTATGGATCGAAAACATTGAGAACAACAAAAGCAATTGCTAATAAATTAAAAAGGTTCCTTAACTGGTGCCTGTACAGAATAGAGAGACATAAATGGTATGATAGAATCCCTAATGTAGAGCTTTGGGAGAAACCTAAGCAAGCTCCAGGGGACCAAGAGGTGAGGAAAAGACGCTGACATTGGATAAAACACACGTTAAGAAAACCTGAGAACAATATAACTAGAATGTCTATGCACTGGAACCCACGCGGGCATAGGAATAAAGGAATCTCCCCCTCCCCCGCCACACACACACAAAAACCTCACGGAGAAGGGAGCTGGAGAGTAAAGATAACAAGATGGGAAAGACACTTGGGCAAAAGCTGCATGCGATGGCGAAGTATAGAAAACACTCGGTGTGAGTTGGTTGAGGGCCTATGCTCCACTGGCGGCTAGAAAGGCAGAAAAAGAAGAATCAGTGGGATGTCCCGTTTTTAGCAATAAATATCGTTGTATTATTCCGTTTTTAGTTCAAGGTATTAGTGGATTTCCCGTTTTTGGCTTCCAAAATAAGTGGTATGTCCCGTGTTTAGCTGAAACATATTATGATCATCCCAAGTGACGCCCATGCAGTTGGGAAAACTACGGTGTTTTTTTTTTTTTTTCTCAAACTTTTAAATTTTGATACAAACTCATTTTCAACTTACATACATGTCGTAGAATTCGACTAATTAAAGGGGTTTCCTTCGGAGTGAAAGCGAATCTGCCAGTGAGGTCGTGAGCCTATTCGTTCGTTTCTCTCTCTCTCTCTCTCTCTCTCTCTCTCTCTCTCTCTCTCTCTCTCTCTCTCTCTCTCTTACTCTCTTATACTTTCTCTCTCTCACTCTCTGAAACTTTCTCTCTCTCACTCTCTCTCACTTTCTCTCTCTCTCACTCTCTCATACTTTCTGTCTCTCACTCTCTCTCACTTTCTATCTCTCACTCTCTCTCACTTTCTCTCTCTCACTCTCTCTCTCTTTCTCTCTCTCTCTACATAAACATACACACATATACATATATAAATATAAACATACATGTATGTATGTATATATTTGATACAGACAGACAGACAGACAGACAGACAGACAGACAGACAGACAGACAGACAGACAGACAGACAGACAGACAGACAGACAGACAGACAGACAGACAGACAGACAGACAGACAGACAGACAGACAGACAGACAGACAGACAGACAGACAGACATTCATGCTTCTTCTTCTTCTTCTTCTTTTTCTTCTTCTTCTTCTTCTGCTGCTTCTTCTTCTTTTTCTTCTTCTTCTTCTTCTTCTTCTTCTTCTTCTTCTTCTTCTTCTTCTTCTTCTTCTTCTTCTTCTTCTTCTTCTTCTTCTTCTTCTTCTTCTTCTTCTTCTTCTTCTTCTTCTTCTTCTTCTCTTTCACCTTCTACCTCTGTGAAGTTTCGGGAAAAGCGGAAGAGAGGGGGGGGGGGGGGGGGGGGGGGTGCGGGACAGATGTAACATTTGTTGATGAGCTCTGTCAAGAGCACTATTGAGATTGACGTTTATTTCTGTAAGGCTGTACCTAATGCCATCACTCAACGTTTTACGAGGTCTTCCTCTCACTCTATACCCGTTGTAACGTTTCAGTGTGGCTCGCTGTGGCAGATAGTACCAGGGCATTCTTGTTAGGTGTCCAAACTACTTCATTTGTCGTTCTGTGATGACCTATAAGACTCGCTTTATTCCTAGCATTCGTCTGATTTCGTGATTTTGTATTATGTCTTTCCTTTTTTTTTTTAAATAGCGTCCCAGCAACAATTTGACAAATGGGAGTCAGCCAACAAACATAACCGACAGGTCAACAAACATAACCGGCAGGTCAACAAACATAACCGGCAGGTCAACAAACATAACCGGCAGCCACCAGCTGTGTCCGGTCTGACAGATGAGTTGTCCCCGGCTGGAGTCACATGCATGAGTCTTCCATTGTACATTGAACTCGAGAATTCCCCCTGCGGGTTCCGAGCCTCATCGTGGAGGAGTGGGGTGAGACCCATTCACTGCCCCCCCCCCCAACAAGCATGTCGTAAAAGTCACCTAACTAGTGGGGTTTTCTTTGAATTCGGAGTGGATCTGCATGAGAGGGGAGAGCCCAAAATTCTGCATATAAGACAGCCAGATCTGTAAAACGGAAGAGCTCCAAAGCTTAGGTTTTTTAACAAGACCAATGTTCAAAGGTAGTAAGAAGTTTACAACCCGGTCAATGCGAAGAAGTCAAGCTACAATTGCACGATGATTACTCACGAATGCCCTCCCATGATATCTAAATAAAAACCACCGGAAACGCCGTAGCCAAGAGTTGGTCCGTGTGGAGCATGAAGCACCACTTATCTGGCAATCGTGAGTTCAGTGAAGCGAGATATAAAATTCAGAGCCAGAAGATATTGTTTTTTCTGTTGCTGCCGAATGAAACGACGATTTCACCAAAACGCAAATGGCTAGGTCGTAAACTAATGACGTAATGAAGTTTACGAAATGTGATCCTGTTCAAGTGAACTTTTTGAGTACAACTGTCGGTACAGATGACACTTCTATTGTACTGATAGTTAAGTACAGCCTATCTGTTGTTTATTGCCGCTTTTTATGTGGACATAATCTTATCTTGCACAGGGCAACGCTGCAGGTCTTCTTGCCACAGTTAAGTACTCTTGTCTGGCATAGTTAACATAATCTTTGTTTTGGCACAGTTAATGCAAACTTTTATTATAACCGTTAAATTGTTCAAATTTCCGAGCACTTTCCTTTCAATTTCCACCCAGTACATGCAAATTTCCTTATTGTATTTTATCTCTGTACTTGCCTCTTCTAAACTTGAATTATCCTAACATCTGTCGCAGCCAGTTTGACGAGTCTCTGATGCATGATGAGGACAAGACGGATTCCGGGTAAAAAACGCGCGCTAACCTAGCACTTTTAACACAAGCCAGTTAAGTTATCAATAAATCCATATCAGTCCCAGTTTATCTATCCCTTATTTTTTGGGTTTCCGCGGGTAGGATAAGTAATTGTCTATGTTCTAGCTCTGAAACAGAAGCTAGTTCTGGCTCAAAGAGGATCACGATGGATTCCAGTGGATCTCTGAACTTTAACGGGATGTTTATATCTCCTTCTGTCTATTTGGTTGTTCGCGGTTTCGTTTCTGTCCTTTTCGTGTGCACAGAGTTCTGTGTAAGAAAGAAAATAAGCTGGACACAGTTCTTTCAATGAAACAGTCTCACCGTATCTAGACGTGCGGGTAGAAGTGGCCGAATACCCTAGCTTAGGGAGATGAAATCTATTTACTAGAGTATGCCAGGCGTGTAACAGTTCACCCGTGAGAATGTCATCTACGCAGACTTGATACAACAACGCGCTCCCTGTCTTTGTGGAAACTGCACTTCAGATATCTATATTTTACGTTACTATTCCTGGCGATCTTCTCTGACAAGATCCGAACCCTTCACAAACATCACAGAAGTTGGAAACACGTGTGAAAATCCGCCAGGCAAACAAGTAAGGAGTTGACTACCAGGTCGTGTTTTCATCTTTCTTATCACGCGTCTCATTAATATTGCATTATCTGACACCTCGTACTTGGAGGCGGGGAGTCCGTGTCAGACAGCCACTTTAGGTTGTTGTCAACGAGATAATCCCCGCCTTCTGCACGCGAGAGGACCACACAACAAACCCGCGGACAGGCTACTTGTGAAAAGTGTAGTACAGCTCTGCGCGTCAGCTGACGGCGTCACCGTCATCGATTGCTTGGTTTGCTAACATAACCATCTAGCTCCGCCTACTTTACATTTGATTGGCGTTATCGGCGAAAAATACAGTGTGAAAAGGGCGGAGTTAGCGGGGTCTTGGATTACACGGAGAGAGAGGGCAACACGAAATCTAGCGAGTAGTTCGCCTGTGGCGAGATCTCTGGGCAGGGGAGGTCAGAGTTCAGACACGGTTTTCTTCTCTCTTGATGAAACAGATAGAAACAGGCTTGACAACAAATCTTTCTAGCCCTGGACCTGAGAAAGTTGTCAAGATCATAAATACCGGGATTATATCTGTTATATTTTCGTTCCCTAATACATTTAAAAAAAAATCATACACCACTTTATCACAAAAATGGCCTGCCCCTCCATCCATTAATCCATTCACCTCTACATGGATCGATCAATCGACCCATCCATCCATCCATCCACCAACCCAGTCGACGTGTATATACATTTTTGATCCATCTACCCATTAATTCTTATTATATCTATCCATCCACCCTCATTCCACCCATCGTATTTCAAGCCATCCATCCATCCAATCAGACCGTATATCCATCTCCCTACTCATCTATCTATCTATCTATCTATCTATCTATCTATCTATCTATCTATCTATCTATCTATCTATCTATCTATCTATCTATCTATCTATCTATCTATCTATCTATCTATCTATCTATCTATCTATCTATCTATCTATCTATCTATCTATCTATCTATCGATCTATCTATCTATCTATCTATCTATCTATCTATCTATATCGATCGATCTATATCGATATCGAGCGATCGATCGATATCGATCGATCGATCGATCGATCGATCGATCGATCGACTATCTATCGATATCTATATCTATCTATCTATCTATCTATCTATCTATCATCTATCTATCTATCTATCTATCTCATATCTATCTATCTATCTATCTATCTATCTATCTATCTATATCTATCTATATCTATCTATCTATCTATCTATCTATCTATCTATCTAATCTATCTATCTATCTATCTATCTATCATCTATCTATCTATCTATCTATCTATCTATCTATCTATCTATCTATCTATCTATCTATCTATCTATCTATCTATCTATCTATCTATCTATCTATCTCTATCTATCTATCTATCTATCTATCTATCTATCTATCTATCTATCTATTCTATCTATCTATCTATCTATCTATCTATCATTCTATCTATCTATCTATCGATATCTATCTATCTATCTATCTATCTATCTATCTATCTATCTATCTATCTATTATCTATCTATCTATCTATCGATCTATCGATCGATCTATCGACGATTATCTATCTATCTATCTATCTATCTATCTATCTATCTATCTATCTATCTATCTATCTATCTATCTATATCTATCTATTATCTATCTATCTATCTATCTATCTATCTATCTATCTATCTATCTATCTATCTATCTATCTATCTATCTATCTATCTATCTATCTATCTATCTATCTATCTATCTATCTATCTATCTATCTATCTATCTATCTATCTATCTATCTATCTATCTATCTATCTATCTATCTATCTATCTATCTATCTATCTATCTATCTATCTATCTATCTATCTATCTATCTAAATCTATCTATCTATCTATCTATCTATCTATCTATCTATCTATCTATCTATCTATCTATCTATCTATCTATCTATCTATCTATCTATCTATCTATCTATCTATCTATCTATCTATCTATCTCTATCTATCTATCTATCTATCTATCATCTATCTATCTATCTATCTATCTATCTATCTATCTATCTATCTATCTATCTATCTATCTATCTATCTATCTATCTATCTATCTATCTATCTGTCCACCTATCCTGATACCTATGCATCAGCCCATGAACATATCCCCTTCGTCTATAAAATCGACTTGTATATCCATTTCTCCGCGCATCCATCAATCCATCCAGTTTCTATATCAATCCATTCAGCATGTTGAATGTTGACCAGTTCAGCAATCCACGTGCATCCATAGAATAGTTGAGTAAAGTAAAGAACTCTTTTCCACGACTGTAGGCGTACTGGCTATATAGGGCGAGGCCTATCTATCTATAGACCGACCAGCAGTTCGTGGATGATGAGATTAACATAACACTGGCCGCCTTTACTTCCCAGGACAGCACCCGGTATCTACTAAAAGCTGAGCCGTCCTGGGAGCCAAGCTTATTTAAAACATTCGGTTCGGTTTGGACACGAACCCACGGCCTTCTCATCCACAGCTTTCCGCTACACCACAGTGACTCTCTCACACACTCTTATATTTACAATAAAATACAACAGTTGTGTTCTTCTCATAACACAAACAATTCAGCATCTTTTTTCGTTTCTTTTACAATCTTGTCATGAGCAGGGTTTTCGTTTGCGACATCGTTTGTTTTTAATGCATTTTAATAGGCACTTTATGGCTAATACTGGTCTTCTTAAAGTCCCTGCAGTGAGGCGTTGGTAGTCATGTCTATCCACAACCTTCTGTCTCCTGTACTTTCAGTCAACTCTGATACAGACGATCTCCCATACTCCATGCCGTGTGACGTTGGTAGTCATGTCTATCCACAACCTTCTGTCTCCTGTACTTTCAGTCAACTTTGATACAGACGATCTCCCATACTCCATGCCGTGTGACGTTGGTAGTCATGTATATCCACAACCTTCTGTCTCCTGTACTTTCATCAACTCTGATACCGACGATCTCCCATACTCCATGCCGTGTGACGTTGGTAGTCATGTCTATCCACCACCTTCTGTCTTGTATACTTTCAATCCACTCTGACACGGATGATGTTCTCTTTGACTCTCCTCCTCTCCAACTTTCCTACCGTCACGATCTACTTCAGTTCTCTTCTCATCACATGACCAAAGAATGTAGATTGTCTCTTTCTGATGTGGACAATCAGTTCTCTTTGTGAGTCAGTTTCTTTCAAGGCGATTTCACTACTCGTTTTTTTTTTTTTTTTTTTTCTGTCCTCAGGGTATCATCAACGTTCGTCTGTAAAACGGTTGAAGAATTAAATCTGCTAGTGAACTGGGCTTAGAAGTTTGGAAACAATTTGTCGATGATATTTATAAAAGTGGACACATACCTGTTGTAATTTTGAAATCTCTTTTCATACCTTTACCAAAAACAGCTGGCGCAGTGGAATGTGGAAAACATCGAACAATGAGTTTACTGTGTCATGTAACTAAAATAATTTTGAGAATACCGGCACCTTTTAATAGACTTTGTGATAAGTACCAGCACCGGTTTTTTTTTTTTTTTTTTTTTTTTTTTTTCAGGAAAACAACAGCAGAGATCATTACTCATTTTGATCATTATGTTCACCATCGTCCTGGGAAGTAAAGGCGGCCGGCGTTAGGCTGACCACATCACCCGCCAAGTGCCGATTCGTCGAAATCAATTGAAGTCCTAGTTCTATATGCCCAATAAATCTCAAGGTCTGGGAAATGTTCCCTTTAATTTACTGTTGTCATCAATGTCAATGTGTGTGTTTTTTGTTAAAATTATTATAATTATTTTTTTTTTTTGGGGGGGGGGGGCAGTAAAGCGTCGTGGGGGGAGGGAAAGTTTGCCACCTCGTCATGGGGGCGTGGCGGGTTACTTACATAGAGTAGGTCTTTCATTATCTCTACCTGTGATAACAATGACGATTTGGAGTAAGGTACTTTGTTTTGAAACAACCCTTGATTGTTCTACGCTATATCATCGGCCACCGCACCCCTTTATTCATTAAGTAATGTCCACTTAGCACCCCTAGATACCTGGAGGACGTCATGCACATTATTTCCTGTTTTGAATTGTGATGATTTGCTATCGTGCTCGATCACCAGTATCATGGATCAGATCAGTGTTCTTGGCCTGCCCCAAACATGCTGTAACGTAGCAAGGTCAGGAGGTTCCAGGGACAAATTTCATGTAAAACCACCCACCAACCCCACATTCGCCACTCACAAACACACAACAAAACACACACACATTCACACACACACACACACACTTAATGGCATCTATATAGATATATATATTATTATATTTTCATATATAGTTATAGATATATATATATAGATAGATATGGCGGATATAAATAGTTTATATATATAGATATATATACTTTTTATATATATATAATATATATATAGATCGATTATATATCTATATTATATATATATATATATACCTATTAAAAGTAGCAAACAGTAATAGTTTTTCCTACACCACACTGCGCCCGTGTTCCCCCTTCTTCTATCCACGCCACGATCATTACACATTTTAAACAAGTTATTAACAGTTTATCTCACGTCCTCTCTTCTCCCCATTTCCATGTGTAGCTTTCTTTCAAATACACTTTCTGAATTGGAACAGACAGACAGACGCACTGACAAATTTGTTCTCATTTCTAGCCGGCTTCACAAGACAAGAATGGTTCGTCTCATTAAGCGCCTCGCGAGGGGCTGGTCTAACAGATATGTTTGTGCTAAGAATGCCGGTGTTCAAGGCAATGGGCGTGCAGATTATCTGGCCGACAATGCGACTATAATGACTGTTTTGGATCTGGCCAGGTGTGGTTACACCGGTGTCATGCCAGGTGTCTGTGGCGACGACGTTCAAGGTGAAAGGTGAGACTCCGTAGCCCTGTTAGGTTGATGAATCCCCGGTGCACCCTGGAGCTGCTAAACCTAAAATTTTATTTAAGAGTACAAGGCGTTTCCGTTTCGTGTTTTTCTTTCACGTTCACTGGCTGTAAACTTCGGCGGAAAGTTTGTGGGTGTTCGTCCACCTCTGCACATTAATCTTTTTCCAGAAAGTCCGTGTTTGATGCACGTTCGGTTTTCAGATCTTACTTTCTCGAATGTAGACTGTTGGCTACTTTCCTATAAGGCAGATGCACTCCAACTTGAAAGGAAACCCTCATTAGTCGACTCTTACGCCATGCTTGTTGTGGAGGAAGTGGGTCTGTTCTTGTTTTTTCAGGGAACCCAAAATGGGGAACACGACGTTTGATGTTATTCAATACACGTCGAGCGGGATCAGTCGGTTTACGTTTATGTCTCTATTTAGAGGAGATCCCAGCAACAGTGGATCTGTCCTTCTTTTTCTGCCTTTGTAATCCCCAATGGAGCATAGGCCCTCAACCAAATCACACCAGGCAGTTTTGTCCTTCGCTATCGCACGCTGCTCTCCCCAAATCCTCCCCATCTTTTTAACCTCGCTCGCCAGCTGCCCTTCTCCGTGTATCTTACCACACTGAACACTTAACTGTGTTTCCCCAGGCGGTGACGGCCCTTCTCCGTGTATCTTACCACACTGAGCGGGCTACGTTTACGTTTAACTGTGTTTTTAGAGGAGATCCCAGGCTGTGACGGCCCTTCTCCGTGTATCTTACCACACTGAACACTTAACTGTGTTTCCCCAGGCTGTGACGGCCCTTCTCCGTGTATCTTACCACACTGAACACTTAACTGTGTTTCCCCAGGCTGTGACGGCCGTTCTGTGTGGTCTTCGTTAGCGCAGGGAAGAAGCAAATATGGACGACTCGTTTGTTGTGAAGCTGGAGCTGTGATTGCCTGATGTCCTAATAGTCTAGAGCCCTCTTCATCATTGACCCTCACTGACCCTTCGCCATCGCTTGAAATCCCTTGGCAGTTACGAACCTGGCCCTCTTTCAACACATCACAAGTGCTTAACTTCACATTCAGCATCCACCAGCCATGACCAACCCGGCCCCCCACGAGCAACGCTCCCACAGAGCATTATCTACTCACCCATCCACAACTAACGAGCACTACGCACCACCCACAGACTTAGTTCCAAGCGGAGTTGCCCACTCAGTTGTCACCCAGCCGAGACTCGTCTAACCTCACCTCGAGACTCATCTAACTTTACCTCGAGACCTAATTAACATAATAGAATTCAACAACCTACAGTGTGGAGCAGACACCTGGGAAATTGACTAACAATAAGAAAGTCGAATTCAGACTTTGAGGATGTAGATTTTTCAGAAATTATAATTTGCATTTTATGGAAACACAATCAATCATATACCAAGTAATCGAACTTCGTCTTGGTCGCATTCACCGACTGTAATCTCTGGTGGACAGTTTTGGTTGTTCGTCCACTTCTAGACTTTAGTCTTGTTTCAGAACTTAAGTTTTAAGTGTACATTCTTTTTGCAGATCTGGCTTATTTTTACGCAGACTTTTGATTCCTCGTCTCGCAGGCAAATGAAGGTTAGTCGACTTTTAGGTCTTGCTTTTTGGTTGGGGAAGGGGGGTGGGGGGAGGGGGTCGGTCTGTTCCTTCCCCCACCCTCCACAAATGGGGTTACCACAAGCCACACTGTTATTATTCAAAAGGATAGCTAGAACTTGAAACAGTTGTTATAAAATAAGTACACACGGGTGGCGTCTGAAATTATTCAGAATAATTTTCTGGTTCGTGTGACCTTGTGTGACCTTGTGTGACCTTGTGTGACCTTGTGTGACCTTGTGTGACTCTGAGACTTAAAACAGCGCTGAGATGATAAGGACCAGGCGTATTGGGCATACTGAATTAGATCTATAATTTATGGGTGTATCAGCATTGTGTGCGTGACAACATCTAGTCCCATGATTTTTCCTGGTATCAAATTCAAGTCTTCATTGACCTGGGTGCCAAGCTCATGTTTGAAAAAAATTTTTACCCCGTTCGGATTTTACTCCATGATCTTCGCATCCGTAAACAAGCATCTAGCCACTACACGACAACGGCTCTATGCCTTTCTCCAGGAGCATCTGAAATTGCTACGGTTCTTTCGTGATATCTAACCCCAGACGACGTCACATGACAGTCCAACATTTTAGAGGGTGGTAAGACTGGGTTTCCCGGCTTTCTGATGATTTTAACGAGCCCGAAACATCTAGAACTAGCGCTAACCCCAACCCACCTACGTCCCACGAGAGAGTGTAGCATGGGTCACACGAATGCATGCAGCCCATCTACCACCCACTGAAATATTAGACTATCCTGTGACCTGTGGATTTTTTCCTGTTTGGAGTAGGATATTAATAAAGCACCATTGCTTCTAATCTCCCCTTCAAGTCAGCTGTAAACTTACCTATTCAGTACGCTTCCAACAGCTCACTTCGGAACAAAGCACGCCTTTCTTCTCTTTCTCCAATTAGCGAAGAGATCGAGTTCTTAGCTTCATGTAAGGATTCTCTCCAATGCCTTGCGAAAGTTAATTTCGATGTCTGTCCGGCTGTTATTGGGCGCTGTCTTCTCATTGCTCTATGTCCAGGGGACTTTTATGCCCTAGAAGAAGACCTCCTGCTGCCCCCACCCGCCCCCTTCCTCCCAAATCACACACTCATAAACACATCAATCAGTAATGCCATAATTGTGCATTTAACATTCACATTCAAACATTCTTGCAAATATGCTCAAAAGAGGACATACACTTTTGCAAAGGATAATAAAATTACTAAAACTACAATAAGAAAACACACAAAAGCAGTAAATTTAAAACATATTGATTACACAATGGAAACAGTTATTATAATTGACATTTAATTGCATTTATTTTCTGCTAAACAAAGATGCTGTCTTAGCCTTTTTAGTGGCAAAATTACGAATAATATCATCAAACGCAATTGTCTTTTGCAAGATCAGACTGAAAACTGAGTCTTGCCAACTCTACCAAAGGCCCTTGTGGACACAGTAGTTCTTAGATAATTGGTTGCCAGTTTTAGTTTGCATGTAGAGGCGACTGTGGCAGGAATTATCAACAAAACACTGAGGTTTACAGCTGTATTTGGAAATTAGTCCTTTCAGCTTGTATCGTTTCAAGCGATTCAGTAGCTCCAATGGACTCGATCCTCTCCCAAATTCACTTGATGAACAGATATGACTTATCTCAATCACAGCATCTTCTTTGCTATCTGCTGGATATTGATCTGCCAGTAATTTTGATTTTTTTTCTTTCACGTCATTTTGAGAGATTGGTGGGTACTTCACAAGGATGTTGACTCTCTCGATATGTTCATTGCAACATTAAAACGAACAGTCACTTCACTAATAGTCCAATGTTACACAGAAGGCAGACTTTCTGAAATATACCTACTCGGGGAATCCATCATCTTGTCTGGACAAAGCTGCGTCTTCTGTAACGCTTTTCATCGTGGAACCTCTTTATTTTACAATTTTCTTGTAGTGCCGTTCGTAATAAGACGTAAAATAGTATAAGGGGTAGGGTGTGGGAGTGGGGCGGGGCCATTCCACCCCAACCCCAAACTCTCGTTCTGTCAGCGCTCCTGCAAGCCAGTGGTCTTTACCGCAGGTATTCCCGTTAACAGCTCACATCGGAACATAGGCGTACGAGCTTCTGCCCCGGCAGAGAGAGCATCCCTTCCATCAAAGGGAAAACCCGCAAGGTCGGGGCACGGCTATGTACATTTTTTTTTCTGGGGTGGGGGGGGGGGGGGAAATAGTACTGAATGTTTTTTGAAAAGTAACTAAACCACACCAAAAGGCTTTAAATTTTGAATTAAAATACCATTAGAACGTCTTGACAAAACACACACACCCACACATATCTTCTTCTTCTTCTTCGCGTTCACCAGCTGTAAACTCTGGCGGAAGGTCCTGGTTGCTCATCCACTACTGAACTGCAGTCCAGCTCCAGAACCTGAGTGTTGCGTGTGCATCCGTTTTACAGATCTCATTCTCTTGAATACAGACTGTCGGTTCCTTGCCTCTCCGGCAGATGCACTCCGACTTCAAAGGAAGCTCCCCAATTAGTCGACTCTTACGACATGCTTTTGGGAAGGCAGTGGGTCTATTCTTGTTTTCCCTACAAAGGGGCCCCGGAACCTACACGGGGAACCCACACATATATATGTGTGGGCGTAATATTAGTTCGTTAGTTGCGTATCCTTTACAGGACGCTGCAGAACCCGCCCCAGACTTTTTGTTGTTGTTGTTGTTGTGGTTTTACTAGGCAAGTTGAAGTCCATTAATTTGTCCATGCCTCCTGTACGGTCAGCCTCTCGATACCACACTGTCGAAACCAAGGCTGCTCCAGCTGCTGCAGTCAGTGACCGGAGACAATAATTGCGATCTCATCAATGCATTGAGTGTTGAACTCTTCAAAGAAGAGCTTACATAAATAGTTAGTTAGTTTATCGTATGAATCTCGTTAAGCAGAGAGAACATTCTTGCTTGGAATCATGCAATTTGAAAGACTCAGCGTAAACGGTGATACTCAAGGAAAACAACTTTCATCTCCAAATTGTTGTTCTAAAAGTGTAAACTAAAAACGTTCAGGTGTTTTTTCAACATTATGTTGTTGATCATTTCTAATTTGTCCGCTCCGTTCCTTTATTTATTTGTTTATAATGTTCTTCTTCAACAAGGCTGGGACATGTCATGGCCAATACAACAACTGAGGTAGACCTCCCTTCAGCAACACTTACTACATCCTGCGTACAGTGCCGACACTTGAGATAAGATGCAAAAGAATTCATAAAAAGCACCAACATATCGTATCCAGTTTTATATGAAATATGTAAACTACATCGGCCATGCACTCAGAATGGATAAGACAAGACTCCAACATCAAGCCTCTCATATGGAACCCGCAAGGAACCAGAAAACGGGGGAGGGCTAGAGAGGCTCTACGTAGAACCATCATCAGAGAAGGCTGCAACCGTGGGCCTAACGAACATACAAGCCAGACATGGAGAGCTATGACCTCTGCCCTATGCACCACCCTAGGCTCAGAAGGAAAGACTAACTAACTAGCTAGCTAGCTAAGTAACCAAGCCAGTTAGTTAGTTAGTTACTAAGTTATTTGGTTAGTTAGTTGGTTAGCTAGCTAAATTGCTGGGTTACTTAGTTACTTAGTTAGCTAGCTAACTAATTAGTTAGCTAACCAACTAACTAACTAAGTAACTAAGTAAGTAAGTAACTAACAAAAAATCAAGACAAGTGTGGTACTAAAAGTCCAGTTTTGCCCGGCAAGGGTCAGACAGGACTACATTTGCAAGAAAGCACCAACTTGGACAGCCCTGTTCCTGCAGCCATGGAAGACGAGACGACGGGGCCCCGTCGGCTGCACGTGCTGGCCCAGTCTGTTAGAAGTGCCGCTAATTAATGCATTTCTGACACTTCCGGCGTCTTTCTCCTTCTGGCCTCTACATGCTGATGTTTGCACCACTTTGTGGGGCGGTGTCTGATTACATGGAAAAAGGCATCGATGTCTGTCTGTCTGTTCCTCTTTTCGTCCGTCTGTATGTCACATCGTCTGTCAGTCAGTCTGTTTGATTGCTATCTATCTATCTATCTATCTATCTATCTATCTATCTATCTATCTATCTATCTATCTATCTATCTATCTATCTATCTATCTATCTCTCTATCTATCTATCTATCTATGTTATCTATCTAGTCTATCTATCTATCTATCTATCTATCTATCTATCTATCTATCTACTATCTATCTATCGATCTATCTATCTACTATCTATCTAATCTATCTATCTATCTATCTATCTATCTATCTATCTATCTATCTATCTATCTATCTACTCTATCTATCTATCTATGATCTATCTATCTATCTATCTATCTATCTATCTATCTATCTATCTATCTATCTATCTATTTCTATCTATCTACTATCTATCTATCTATCTATCTAATCTATCTATCTATCTATCTATCTATCTATCTGGTATGTATCTGTCTGTCTGTTCTGTCTGTCTGTCTGTCTGTCTGTCTGTCTGTCTGGTCTGTCCTGTCTGTCTGTCTGTCTGTCTGTCTGTCTGTCTGTCTGTCTGTCTGTCTGTTCTGTCTGTCTGTCCTGTCTGTCTGTCTGTCTGTCTGTCTGTCTGTCTGTCTGTCTGTCTGTCTGTCTGTCTGTCTGTCTGTCTGTCCTGTCTGTCTGTCTGTATATTTCTGTCTGTCTGTCTGTCTGTATAGTGTCTGTTCTGTCTGTCTGTCTGTATGTCTGTCTGTATGTCTGTCTGTATGTATGTATGTATGTATGTATGTAGTATGTATGTATGTATGTATGTATGTATGTATGTATGTATGTATGTAATGTTATGTATGTATGTATGTATGTATGTATGTATGTATGTAGGTATGTATGTATGTATATGTATGATATGTAGGTATGTAGGTATGTATGTATGTATGTATGTATACAGTAGGTATGTATGTATGTATGTATGTATGTATGGTATGTATGTATGTATGTATGTATGTATGTATGTATGTATGTATTGTATGTATGTATGTATGTATGTATGTATGTATGTATGTATGTATGTATGTATGTATGTATGTATGTATGTATGTATGTATGTATGTATGTATGTATGTATGTATGTATGTATGTATGTATGTATGTATGTATGTATGTTATGTATGTAGTATGTATGTATGTATGTATGTAGTATGTATGTATGTATGTATGTATGTATGTATGTAATGTATGTATGTATGTTATGTATGTATGTATGTATGTATGTATGTATGTAGGTATGTATGGTATGTATGTATGTATGTTAGGTATGTAGGTATGTATGTATGTATGTATGTATGTATGTATGTATGCGAGTATGTATGTATGTATGTATGTTATGGTATGTATGTATGTATGTATGTATGTATGTATGGTATGTATGTATGTATGTATGTATGTATGTATGTATGCTATGTATGTATGTATGTGTATGTATGTATGTAATGTATGTATGTATGTATGTATGTATGTATGTATGTATGTATGTATGTTATGATGTATGTATGTATGTATGTATGTATGTATGTATGTAGTATGTATGTATGTGTATGTTATGTATGTATGTATGTATGGTGTATGTTATGTATGTATGTATGTATGTATGTATGGTATGTATGTATGTATGTATGTATGTATGTATGTATGTATGTATGTATGTATGTATGTATGTATGTATGTATGTGTATGTATGTATGTATGTATGTATGTATGTATGTATGTATGTATGTATGTATGTATGTATGTATGTATGTATGTATGTATGTATGTATGTATGTATGTATGTATGTATGTCTGTATGTATGTATGTATGTATGTATGTATGTATGTATGTATGTATGTATGTATGTATGTATGTATGTATGTATGTATGTATGTATGTATGTATGTATTTATGTATTTATGTATGTATGTATGTATGTATGTATGTATGTATGTATGTATGTATGTTATGTATGTATGTATGTATGTTTGTAGTTGTATGTATGTATGTATGTATGTATGTATGTATGTATGTATGTATGTATGTATGTTTTGTATGTGTGTATGTTTGTTTGTATGTTATGTGTTGTTGTATGTATGTATGTATGTATGTATGTATGTATGTATGTATGTATGTATGTATGTATGTATGTATTTATGTATGTATGGTATGTATGTATGTTTATGTATGTATGTTTGTATGTATGTATGTATGTATGCACTGTATGCCATGTATGCATGTAATGCATGTATGCCATGCATGTATGTTATGAGTGTATGTATGTATGTATGTATGTATGTATGTATGTATGTATGTATGATATGTATGTATGTATGTATGTATGTATGTATGTATGTATGTATGTATGTATGTATGTATGTATGTATGTATTGTATGGTATTGTATGTATGTATGAATATGTATGTATGTATGTATGTATGTATGTATGTATGTATGTATGTATGTATGTAATGTATGTATGTATGTATGTATGTATGTATGTATGGTATGTATGTATGTATGTATGTATGTATGTTATGTATGTATGTATGTATGTATGTATGTCTGTATGTATGTATGTGTATGTATGTATGTATGTATGTATGTATGTATGTATGTATGTATGTATGTATGGTAGTACTATGTATGTATGTATGTATGTATGTATGTATGTATGGTATGTATGTATGTATGTATGTATGTATGTATGTATGTATGTATGTATGTATGTATGTATGTATGTGTATGTATGTATGTATGTTATGTATGTATGTATGCATGCATGTATGCATGTATGTATGTATGCTATTATGTATGTATGTATGTATGTATGTATGTATGTATGTATGTATGTATGTATGTATGTATGTATGTATGTATGTATGTATGTATGTATGTATGTATGTATGTATGAATGTATTGTATGTATGTGTGTATGTATGTGTATGTGTATCCTGTGTGTATGTATGATATGTATGTATGTATGTATGTATGTGTATGTATGTATGTATTGTATGTATGTATGTATGTATGTATTATTGTAGTATGTAGTATGTATGTATGTATGTATGTATGTATGTATGTATGTATGTATGTATGTTATGTTATGTATGTATGTATGTATGTATGTATGTATGTATGTATGTTGTATGTATGTATAATGTATGTATGAGTATGTATGTATGTACATGTATGTATGTATGTATGTATGTATGTAATGTATGTATGTATATTATGTATGTATGTATGTATGTATGTATGTATGTATGTATGTATGTATGGATGTATGTCATGTCTATGTATGTATGTATGTATGTATGTAATGTATGTATGTAATGGTATGTATGTATGTATGTATGTATGTCAGGTATGTATGTATGTATGTATGTATGGTCTGGTATTGTATGTATGTATGTAGTTATGTATGTATGTATGTATGTGTTATGTATGTACTGTATGTATGTATGTATGTATGTATGTTAGTGTATGTATGTATGTCTGTATGTATGTCTGTATGCTATGTATTGTAGTGTATGTATGTAGGTGTATGTATGTATGTATGTATGTATGTAATGTATGTATGTATCTGTATGTATTTATGTATGTATGTGTATGTATGTATGTATGTATGTATGTATGTATGTATGTAATGTGTATGTTATGTATGTTATGTAATGTATGCTATGGATGTTATGTATCGTATGTGATGTATGTATGTATGTATGTATGTATGTATGTAAGTTATGTATGTATGTATGCTATGTGTGTCTGTCTGTCTGTCGTCTGTCTGTCTGTCTGTCTGTATGTCTGTCTGTCTGTCTAGTCTGTCTGTCCTGTCTGTCTGTCTGTCTGTCTGTCTGTTTGTACTGTCTGTGTGTCTGTCTGTCTGTCTGTCTGTCTGTACTGTCTGTCTGTCTGTCTGTCTGTCTGTCTGTCTGTCCTGTCTGTCTGTCTGTCTCTGTGTATGTATGTATGTATGTATGTATGTATGTATGTATGTATGTATGTATGTATGTATGTGTGTATGTATGTGTGTATGTGTGTATGTATGTGTGTATGTGTGTCTGTCTGTCTGTCTGTCTGTCTGTCTGTCTGTCTGTCTGTCTGTCTGTCTGTCTGTCTGTCTGTCTGTCTGTCTGTCTGTCTGTCTGTCGGTCGGTCGGTCGGTCTGTCTGTCTGTCTGTCTGTCTGTCTGTCTGTCTGTCTGTCTGTCTGTCTGTACGTACGTATGTATGTATATACCGACTTTCTATCTGTGGAGGAAGGAGTGCTAACTTGATCTCACCCCTTCCCCTGTTCCCCTCCTCCAGCACTGCCCCCACCCTGGTGTAAGATGATGCCTTGGTGTCTCTGTCGTTTTTGTGGTTGTTATTGAAAAGGGCTTCTGTCGTAACTTTCGATTGTTCCTGTAAGTGTTTGCCACCCGTCCCCCCTCACCCCACCACCCCCAACAAAACGCAGATCAATACCAACCAACGTTTCGAGCAAAGTCTTCATTAAAGGAGTTCTTAAAAAGTGCAACCCAAACTATGGCTAGAGAACTCAACGGACAAAAAGCTTGAAAACAACTAAAGTCAAAGAGCTTGAAAACAACTAAAGTCAACATAAAACTAGAAATACGTAATAGGATAGAATAGGAACATATTTATGAATATCCCTTAAGCATTTTTAATTAGGTTTGTGTCGCATTTATCAAGTTTTCGCCTGTGACAATAGTTAGCCGTTGCATTTTCCTCCTGAGGTAGACTGAAAGGAGATAGTTTCGTTGCCCATCTGCTATTGAGTGCATGGTTCTACACTGTAAACTGTAGAGTTTGTGTTTTGTGCCCAATGTGGTTTATGCTGTGAACTGCAGTTTGCCTCTTGCCAGAGGACTGATGGAGCCTTGTGCAATTAATGGCTCGTGCGACTACTGTTCGTTGGTAAATGCTGCTTTAAATATGAACCGCATTTCTTGTGCAAGAAGCGACTAATTCGTTGTAGTTCCTCCAAAGTCGAAATGGATGTGCACGCAAAACTCAAGTTCAAGTAAAGAAGTGGAAGAACAAACAAACGTGTATTCCGAGTTTACATTAAACTTGAAGTCCGAGTGTACAACTGGTGAAAGTTGACAAAAAGTAGAAGATTAAGACTACCAGCTCAACAATAAACCATACTTAACGAAAATTGTCTAGGTTTTCGTCTTTATTTGTGTTTTGTTTTCATCACCAGGTTCCAGATCTACGCTGTGTTCCCGCCAAATATTTCTCAAAAACTCGGAGCGGCAAACCTGTTCGCCAGAGACCTGTCTGGCGTTACGGTGTACAACAAAGGTAAGACCTGGAATACAGGTGTAGGGTTTAATCGGCTGGAACCAAGCAAACAGGGATGCCAGTTTCTGAGGCAACTAGCCAAGGTAAACGACAAGAGGTAAACATCAAAGGAAACACGCTAGATTTAAGGAGAGGGAGTGAGACTGGTGTTGATAATTAAAAAGGCAGGGGGAAAAAACAACACACATAACAGATACCTCGGAGTACTAAAGTGATTCTTATCAGAACTATTTTTTGGCCAACATTATGCTATCAGTGCCAAACGTGGACACTTACATCCTTTTAATGAACGTAAACATTTGACATGCCTTAGAAGAGTTGCAGGAGTTTCAAGGAAAGACAGAATACGAAATCATGAAATCAGACGAATGTTAGGAATAAAGCCAGTCTCCCAGGTCATCACAGAACAACAAATAAAGTGGTTTGGACACGTAACAAGAATGCCTTGGTGCTGTCTGCCACAGCGAGCCACACTAAAACGTTACAATGTAAAGAACTAGTGAAAGACCTAGGGAAATATGGAGTGATGGCATTAGGAACAGCTTTATAGAAATGAACATCAATCCTAATAGTGCTCTTGATAGAGCCCATCAACGAACATTACATCTCCCCCTGACACTTCTCTGATATACAAGGTGGAAGAGAAGAAGAAGAATAAATGAGAAAAAAAAATCAAATGACAAATGAATGAAACCTCCACGTGGATTACCCAGAATTATTAGACAGAGAGACAGTTCTAAAGACGGACAAATAGACAGACGGAGATACAGACAGACTAAGAGACGAACGGACATCAACACACAGACAAATTTACAGAGAACTAGATAAAAATTTACAACAACAACAATAACAACACAATCAAAATAGACGCGCGAACTTTAATTACTGGATAAATGGATAAACGGATAGGCAGACAGGTGTATGTATGAACAGGGCCTGTCTACACCTGTGAAAGAGGTTAGAAGTGAAACAGAAAAAAAAAAGGCAATAGAAATGACTAAAACTGTCTTCAGTAAAATGTCAGCTAGAGTGATAAACAACATACTAAACATGAGAATCGTCAAATGCTGTGTAAACCCCGTCCTGTTGTATGGTGCATGATCGTCAAGTGTTGTGTAAACCCCGTCCTGTTGTATGGTGCGTGATCGTCAAGTGTTGTGTAAACCCCGTCCTGTTGTATGGTGCATGATCGTCAAATGCTGTGTAAACCCCGTCCTGTTGTATGGTGCATGATCGTCAAGTGTTGTGTAAACCCCGTCCTGTTGTATGGTGCATGATCGTCAAGTGTTGTGTAAACCCCGTCCTGTTGTATGGTGCATGATCGCCAAATGCTGTGTAAACCCCGTCCTGTTGTATGGTGCATGATCGTCAAGTGTTGTGTAAACCCCGTCCTGTTGTATGGTGCATGATCGTCAAGTGTTGTGTAAACCCCGTCCTGTTGTATGGTGCATGATCGTCAAGTGCTGTGTAAACCCCGTCCTGTTGTATGGTGCATGATCGTCAAGTGTTGTGTAAACCCCGTCCTGTTGTATGGTGCATGATCGTCAAGTGTTGTGTAAACCCCGTCCTGTTGTATGGTGCATGATCGTCAAGTGTTGTGTAAACCCCGTCCTGTTGTATGGTGCATGATCGTCAAGTGTTGTGTAAACCCCGTCCTGCTGTATGGTGCATAAACTTGGACAATGAACAAGCAACCAGAAAATCTACTTGAGTCTCTGGACACGTGGGTATGCAGTAGAATAAACCGTAATTCATGAAGACAAAAAACAGTTTAATGGTGAGGTTCTGAAAGAACTGCAATTGATTACAGAATTGTTTTTAAAAAAAGAAATTTTAAATATTTTGGCCACATTAAAAGACATAAAACGCTTTTGAAAACCAATCTGGGAGTACAGATCGAAGACAAGAGAGCAAGAGGTTGGCAAAGATATAAGTGGGAGGACGACATCAAGAGATGGACGGGAAGCAGTCTTAGAGAGTTTACAACCAGGATAAAACGCAGAGACTCTTGGAGATTCATTGCAGCAAACCTTTACTGTGGAGACGGCACCTGATTGATTGATACTGAGTGTTCTTCTTCGTCTCCATGCACCCTTTCCTCCATTAGAATGTTTATTACTCTACAAATTGCTGCTTCACTCTGTCTGTACGTTATTTATAAATCGTCTCTGTGTGACAGTCACTTGATTCTTTAGCTCATGATAAAACTATATATAATGTCCCCCTCCCCCCCCCCCCCCCCCCTTCCAGTTCTCATCCCTTCTCTTTACATATTTATATAATAATATGTGTGGCCATGTATTTAAATTAACCATTTATGTATATCTCATGCAATATATATCTGCAATTCTTCTTCTTCTTCTTTCGTTCGCCTGAAATAAGTTGTCTATATCAGCAAGTTTGTCTCTTGTATAAATTTCACTGTTGTTGTTAATTTATTCAGTGGTCCATAGAGTTTACCTTCCACTGTTGTTCTTTCTGGCCAAAAGGTTTGCCCTAATGTGGCCAATCTGCCATTGAAGTTAGAAAACAATTCTTGCTTGCTACATGAATCCAGTTTTCACACACGGCTATGAATTCTGGATAATCAGTAGGCAGGCCAAACAATTTCTTGAGGCCTCATAGATGTGGTTTTACAGAAGAATGCTTAAAATACCTTGGACAGCCAAAAAGAGCAATCAAGAGGTTTTGAAAGAGGCAGGAGCCCGAAGACAACTTATCACAGACATCAGAAGGAGACAGTCATCATTTTTCGGCCATGTTATGAGAAGAGGGAAAATGGTACATGTGGTGACCACTGGAAAGATCTGTGGAAGGAGGGATAGAGGTAGACAACGAGAGAAGATTCTTGACATTCTTGTTGCATTTCATGGAGGTGTGTCGGCACACGAACTGATACATGCTGCAGGAGATCGCGGATTGTAGAGAGGCATGATCGCCCACGAAAGTCGGCAAGGCTCGTGATGATGATGATGATTAGGATGATGATGATGAAAATGATGATGATGATGATGATTATAATGATGATGTTGATGATGCATATCTTGAATTATACTTTCTCTGTCTTTCTCCCTAGCCTTTCTCCCCTGTCTGCATCCTTTTTCTGCGAAGAAAGAGGATGAAACAACTGGACCCCTAACCTTGTCTGTTTGCTCATTTCTTGGTCGTTAACGTTTCGGTTTAAACCACGTCCACTGGACTTTCATAAATCGTGAATTGTTAATTTAAAAAAAAACCGACAGGGAAAGAAACTGCACCATTCATCTCGTGTCATTATCCACTTGGCAGAAATACTAATGAGTGAGATTACAATCTGGGCTAAATTTACCTAATGAGAGACTGTTGACATCAGGTCTAAACTTTCGCCAGGGAAAGAGGCGGAGAATGAGAATAAACCAGGTGAGGAGGATTCCAATTTTATAGATGATTTACCATTTTGAGAAGTCGAGTCATAGATCTATGAATGTATGGATGAATTAATTAATGAATGAAGAATGAATGAATGAATTATTAATTAATTATTTAATTAATTAATTTAATAATTAAGTAATCAATTAATTAAGAACTGACATCACTGCTCTCGGGGCATTCCCACACGTGATCCGTCTCCTTCGTCAGTAGCAAACGAACAGTCGACATGCTAACTGTACCAGTTACAACCTGATTAAAAAGTCCGCGTGTGTTTCTGTCTCAGTGTTGAATATCTTCCAGAAACTCTACCAACACCACTCCCCCTCCTCACTCATTATTATAGTCATCAATTTCCACTTGTACCGTTAAGATTTTGAATTCATCTTCCAAATGAAAGGTAAACTCAGGTAAACTCTATTTTTTAGTCATGAGGTTTTGTGAGGGCCTCTCGAGTTCAAGGTGGAATTTCTTTTTTAATTCATGCTAAACATATTCAGTACCCATTTAAAGTAATCACGCACTTTTTCTTGAGCGGTTGGAAAATAATAATAAGACAAATATAAAGTCAGAATATAATTTCTACTTTTAATATCCCCCGCGGGAGCCTCACCTTATTTTTTTTTTTAATCTTTTCTTTCCTGCAATGTTTATTTTTCAGGAGCGCATACTGATCCCCAGATAAGTGCTATCAAAGCCCTTAGGGCTCCACTGTGCAGAGTTTGGGAATCACTGCTATTGGCTGGTCACAGCGACTCTCAAATTTGCAGACAACACCATTGACTCTATGTGAGAAATCAAGACAGGAGAAATTTAAAAAAAAAAGGGTTTTGCAAGTAGTTAGTATACACTTATGTTTACAAGTATGTCCGCTCACTTGGCTTGCACGTGCCACTCACCCTCCCTTGTTTACAGTTACCCTCGTGATGCGACACGCGTCAGAACGTGAGTACACGCCGAGCCGGTTTCCTGTCCACCTGTCGTCAAATCGTTTCTTGGGCCGCGTCATTAAAACATCCCTGAAAGCCGAGATGAATGGAGACGAAAACGATGGTAATTTCATCTTTACCTGAACGTCCTGCCAGTTTGGCTTCTGTCACAAAATAAAATTCACTTGGCATGTTAAATTGCATAGGATTCACCCGCAATAAAAACCCTGGCAAACACGAAATAGCTCTCTGGATGTTTACACAAGCGAAAGCGGTTGCTATGGACGCCAGAAAACAGTTTTTTAAACCCTGGACAATGTTTACGGTGTTAAGTTTCATATAGCAACCCGTTTTTCTTACCCATGGGTAGATGAGCTCTGCTAATTCTTTCTGTGGGACTCATAAAAGTGAAAGTGATGATAATTACGATTAGGGAGAATGGCTTTGCAGACTTTTGGAGAGTGTTAAATTTTTCTGACCCTGGCAATAATATGCCATAGACAACAGACTGGCAAATAGACTGACATGTAGGCAGACAGACATGCAGACACAAAGACAGACGTGTAGATAGACTTGCAAGCAGACACATGTGTGGGTTGGTGGACACAGTAGAAGGTGGGTAGGTAGGTGAATAGGTAAGTGGCTGGGCAGAGTGGATGATTGGATGGTTGGAAGGATGTATCGTGGATAGATACAATCATAGATTAAAGTATGGGTTCGTGAGTGGGTGGAGATATGGATGGATAAATGGACGAATGGATGGAATGATAGAAGTATAGTCAAACAGACAGACAGACAAACGGACAGACAGACTGATTATCTGACTGACAGATAGACAAACATATTGACTGATTGATTGATTGAATGATTGATTGATTGATTGATTAATTCGCTAACATGGACTTCGCACCCTGAAACACTTGAATATTGTTTCAGTAGGCCCGCTAAAAAAAAAAAAGCCGCCTGGCTTAAAACTGTCCATGTGTGTGCGTGCTGGAGAAACAACCAGAACTTTCCGCCTGTGAATGCGAAGTTCAAGAAGGAGATGCTGTTGTTGTTGTTGTTGTTGTCGTAGTTGTTACTATTATTATTACTGTTATAATTATAATTCCCCTTACAGGGACACAGTTGTGCGGATGAAAGACGAGCCCCACTTGCGTCAAACAGACATATCATCAGGCGATTTATTAAAGGTGTTTTTATTCACTGGAGTACTTCTCCCTCAGAATCAAATCTGTAAAACGGATGTGCATGCAAAACTCGGGTGCTGGGGGGTGGGGGGGGGGGGGGAACACAGTCGAGAAGTAGACAGACAACCGAAGTTTTCCGCAGGAGTTTTCAGCCGGTCAACGGTAAGAAGAAGAGGATAACATAATAAAATAATAAAATTGCAAGGGAACTGAGGAACTCAAAGTTTCAATTTGTTATCTCTAGAGTGACCTTTAACCCCACCCGGACCGCACCTCTAACGAGTAACATTCAGTGACACAAAGTGCCACCATTCGGATGATAGTTCAACAGGCACAAGTCCTAGACACCCCGTTCAGACGTATGTTTATATTGCTTTCGAGGTAGCCTGTAAAGCCACACGGGGTGGCGGCTGTAAGAAAGTAAAGGTCACTCCTCCACGCCCTTAGGCGAATTGGGAATATAGAGCTAGACCTATATTTGTATAGACCAATCGGCACTTGGTGGGTGATGTCGTCAGCATCACGCCAGTCGCCTTTACTTCCCAGCACTGCACCTGGTACCCACTCAAGGCTGGGTCGACCTGGGCGTCAAAGTCATTTTTGAGAGAGAAAAAAAAAAGAGTGCGGCTCTGTCAGGACGCGAACCCAGAACGTTCCGATCTGCAGGCGAGCCTGGAGCTTTAACGTAAACAAAAACCATGCTTTATCTTAAGAGAAATTAATATTCTTCGGGTCCACACTCTTATGCCCTTTCTTCAAAACTCGGACCCTTTTTAAGGCTCCGATCAAATAATCACATCAATATTCGACTTTCACTATCTAAATCGAACAAACAAACAAAGGAATGAACGAACTTTTTTTTTAAAGCGTTAGAAATTGATCACCCAGGCCCGTTTAACATTAGACCCTTCCAATCACCCTTCTTTATATATATATATATATTTAAGCTGTACACCACCGTCGATTTTGTGGCTAAATCGATGAGAACGCTTCGCAATGCCGGGTTTGGTCCCAGCTGCGGGCCATGTGCCTTGCGTTGGTTTCGATAGTGGTATCAAGAAAGCCAACCGTCCAGAAAGCAATGGCAAACTACTAGAGGTAAATTTTCATAGAAAACCACACTACAGCCAGGGGCTGTTGGGGTTGGTTCTGCAACGTCCTGTAAAGGATACGCAACTAACCTGTACCCCACCAGAGCATCACACAAGCGATTTACACCCGGTGATACAAAGAGCCACCGTGCGGATCACCCGTGGAGAGGTCCTGGAAACCCCGGTCAGACTTTTGACCACATTTCAGACATGGCTATATTTGGGGCCTCTGTGAAGAGGGGGGGGGGGGGGCTTCCAACTACGAAAACTGGCATCCCGCATTAGGAAGTAATAATGATTGCCTGACTGACTTTCTACCCCACCAGGACATCACACAAGCGATAAACACCCGATGACACAAGGTGCCACCATGTGGAAGCGGATCGCCGTGGAGAGGTCCCAGAAACCTCGTTCAGACAATTGGCAATATTTATGGCCTGCCTATATTGCGGCACCTGGCAATAGCTAGGGTGGGGCTTCAAATAACAAAAAATTACGTCCTTAACGTAAGAGTTTAAATTTAAGTGTACAGGTTAACTGTGTCAGCTTTCGAACCTTCCAATTACCCATTTTTCGCAGAGCAGTTGTATTTCACCAATAAAGCATATTATGATCATATGATGATCCCATGAAATCAGATACTTAAGGCTTCTTGTTTGCACCAGTAACCCATTGAGCATTTAATGATAGACTTATATTCTTATAGAGCAACCTGGTTCCGACGGATGTTTAATTAATGATAAAACATTTAGCCAAAATTTACTTTTTAAACTGTTTTCTCAAAGTTGTCACCCTTGCTGTTTTCTTCCCCTGACCTAGCAGGAGTTGCTTCCCTTGCTCAAGTGGTTTCCATCAGTGTCAGAAATACATTAAGACTCCGCCGCGTACTCTCCCCACGACTCTCACTGCTCGTTCCTCTCACATACTTGTTCTTTATTTGTTGTGATGTTTTGATTACAGAGTGAAGCACGGGGTGCAGTTTTGCTGAAGTTTGCTGCCGGTAAGAGTGAAGGGGTCAAGCAAGGGTGTGTAATGTTTTCCATCAATTTATTTTATCTGTCGTTACTCACTTATACAAACCATACTTTTTTTTTAGTAAACCAACGCACATTCCTACAAACACCAACACCTACAACCACAAACAACTACACCCGTTTACTTATATAAATGCACGTGCTGATTATCAAGTGTTTACATTCGCAAACGCACACACCTACACAGATTATTACGAGAACAAAACAAACACATTTATCGTCAAGTAGGCATGCTTTTGTTGTTGTTGCTTTTATTGTTGTTGCTGATTTTTCTCAAAGAACGTGGAGCCTATCTGCAATAGTAGGCAGTGCAAGTATATATCGCATACATACTACCAGGGTATCTCTTTTGTTCATCCAGAATTACCTGCGTGGCTTCATTATGTATGCGTTCCAGTTTCACCAGCTGACTTTGATATGGAAAGCATGTTAAGTCCAACTTCTTCTTTTTCTTCTTCTTTTTCTGGTTTGTTGTTGTTGTTGTTGTTGTTGTTGTTGTTGTTGTTGTTGTTGTTGTTCTTCTTCTTCTTCTTCTTCTTCTTCTTCTTCTTCTTCTTCTTCTTCTTCTTCTTCTCCTTTTTCTCCTTCTTCTTCTTCTTCTTCTTCTTCTTCTTCTTCTTCTTCTTCTTCTTCTTCTTCTTCTTCTTTTTCTTCTTCTTCTTCTTCTTCTTCTTCTTCTTCTTCTTCTTCTTCTTCTTCTTCTTCTTCTTCTTCTTCTTCTTCTTCTTCTTCTTCTTCTTCTTCTTCTTCTTCTGCGTTTGCCATTAAAAGGACTTTTGGCAAGTTGTGTTTGTCGCCTTTTACGACATGCTTATTTGAGGTCACTTGTTCTATGACACCCCCACACACCTTCCTGCAACCCCTCCCGATCTCACATTGGGGACCAGACGGGGACTTGGAGAAGATGTGCTCTTTCCAATACCTAGGTTATAGGTTTGTTGCGTATCCTTTACAGGACGTTGCAGAACCAAACCTAACTGTTGTGGGGTTTATCTAGGCAAATTTACATTCAATAGTTTGCTATTGCTTTCTGGACGGTCGGTTTCCTTGATACCATTGTCAAAACCAACGCAAGGCGCATGGCCCGCAGGTGGGATCGAACCCGGCATCCCGGCATTACGAAGCGTTCGCATCGACTAAGCCACAGAGCCGACACCTAGGTTATAAAGTGGACTTATTGGTAACTGCTTTACGTGTATTCTTGATACCGTCGTTCTATTTCCTGCGTGGTCTTCCTCTTGACTGTGGCCATTATATGTTTTTCAGCGTGCCTCCATTGGGAAGTTGGTAGCAGACAGTTCTAGTCAGATGGCCAAACCATCTCATCTGTTGCTCTGTAACAAATTGGAGTGAAAGTAAAGTAAAGGATCCTTTCATGACGTCATTAGGCGTGTTGGTTATTTAGGACTAGGCCTATATTATACAGACAAATCGGCACTCGGTAGATGATAATGCGACATCACGCCGACCGCCCTTACTTCCCAGGATCTTACCTAGTATCCATTGAAGGCTAGGTCCGGCCTCGTCAAGACCTGAACACACGACCTTAAGATCCCTAGGAGAGCGTCTATCCGCTACACCACGGCGACCTCTTTAGCCAAACCTGTGTTATGCATCTGAATGGGGTTAGCAGGTGTTGATCCTTTTCATCGTCAGGGTTTTAATCCCATAGACTGCACCCCCCACCCCCACCCCCCCCCCCTCCATAAAAAACACTAATAACAATAATAGCAATAGTATGGTATTAGTTTTACAGACTAAATTTTGGGTGTAAATATTGCTTAAAGTGTTTGCTAGCTTGTTGTACCCCACCAGGACGTCAAACAAGGAATAAATACCCGGTGACACAAAATGCCACCATGCGGATGAGGATCACACGTGGAGAGGTCCCAGAAACCCCTTTCAGCCGTTATGGCCAAATTCATGGCCCGGTTATATTCACGGCCTCTGGCAAAAGCGAGGGTGGGGCTTTAAATAACAAACAAACAAAACAAAAATTGCATCCCACATGGGGGACGACGGGTTTTTAATTTAAAGCCATTGTGACATGTTTGTAAAAATCATATCTGTAGTCTTTTTAAAAAAAAAAAAAGAAAGATGCCAAATTTCAATATTGATATCTATGAATTACTCGCTGTTATTGCACCACATGCTCTTACTGCTGCTGACCATCTGCATTGCTATAGTCGGCTCCCTTCTGTAACATACTACTGTAGTAAACTGACTTGATGCAAATTATTGTGCCGATGCTATATTTATAGATTTGTGTCTATGAAATAGCTGGCCAGCAATGACGTGTTAATAATCGTGTAATCAGCCAAGCGTGGCTCTTTTGTAAATGTTCGTGGTTTAGGCGCTGCGAGTTCTCACTCGTGATTCCAACGTACCGAAATCGAAACCCACTGCTGGCTGCGAGGATTTTATCTTAATATGGGGCGTCGCGACCCAGCCTAAAATAGGTACCAGGATGGGTGTCCTGGGGAAGTAAAGACGGCTGGTGTAATTATCCACCTAGTGCCGATTGGTCTGAAAAAATTTGGGTGCTCTTCCCATACGCCTGATGTGCCTGCAAAGCGTGAAAGGGGATCTTGTCTTTATCTGTATAGCCTGTTATTGGCAGGAGGGAGGGGGTAATATCGTTTTAAACAACGAGTCGAAATTTCCCTTTTTCTATTTTTCAAAATCAGACAATTCCTGAAATTTCTTATCCATCCTTAGTAATCCTTCAACTACAATACGGTCACACTAACAGATATTCACAAACCAAACGTCTTCTTCTTTTCTCCACTCCTGGAATGCCTCTCGGCGTCCGGGCAGAAGGAGATCTGTGGAACGGGCCCTTCTGTTTATTCGTAAACACTATCACAGTTCTCAACATGCTGTCCGTCGCTAACGTTCGTATACAAGTCTAAGCATAAAACTCTAGCGGTCAGAATTATCACCTCTTGTTCTGTGTCCGGTCTCTAAAACAGTTCATGAGAAGATACGACAGACGATACGACATGCTTGCCTGTGTCGCCGGGCCTTGTCATCTTAGCCAGAAGACTGCTAAGCCGTTCTCCTTTACTCATCCAAATCAAACTAGACAATCCTTCTTCCTTTTATGATGCCAAAGGATTACCTTCACATCTGCCCCTTCCTTCCACTATGTGGCCAAGTGGCCAAACCGTTTGCTTCCCACTCTGTATGTCGTTGATTCGTTTCATGACAGTGTCCTTCAGTTCACGAGTGTAGTTTTTGCAGATTTCCTCGAAGACTGAACCTGGAGATAAGGCATTCGTGCTTCTTGTGCAGCTCTCGCCTGGTGGCTAACCATTCTGACTGACTGACTTTCTACCCCACCAGGACATCACACAAGCGATAAACACCCAATGACACAAAGTGCCAACATGCGGATGAGGATCACCGTGGAGAGGTCCCAGAAACCGCGTTCAGACATTTGGCCATAATGATGACCCGCCTATATTGCGGCCCCTGGCAATAGCCAGAGTGGGGCTTCAAATAACAAAAAATAACGTCCTAAGAAGGACGTATTAAATGGCTAACCATTCTGTGGAGAACACAAACATATAGGCTTAATTAAGTCTAGTGAAATGAGCTCGATTCGCTCACATTTAACCTTTACCCCTTTCTTAATCAAGACACAATAATTCATCATGAGTGCTGTAAGTCTGTTCTACAAACAAACAAACGGTAATTACAATAGACACAACCAAAAACAAAGAAAGACATCAAAGACTAAAGAAAAACATATTCCAACATCCTCGCCTAAATGTTTCGATAAGGAAAAACATTTGGAGAAGTGCAATAAAGATTTCTCCGTTTGAAAACCGATCTTTCGACGAGAATTATCTTTAAAACAAACACCCCCAGTTTTTACTCGTAATCAAACAGACATCTACTTTTAACGGGCATTAAACAGGGTTTGAACGGTGACCATGTTGGCTTAAGCGTCTTTGCCCAGACCATTTGTCTTGGGAAATCGTCGAATTTCTTTCCCGTTTTTATTTTAAAATATGGCGGCCCGCCAAGGGAGGTAACGGACCGAAGCCAAAATCTATGATTATCGTTCTTGAAATGGGTAAACAGGCTGGGTTAACCGTTGGCGGGGAAATGGGCAACCAACAAGAGAAGTTTGTCAACATCTCAGCGGGTTTGCCATGGTTGCTAATGACGCATGAAACCTAGAGGAAATCAATTCCCACTTTCAGCCAGTCTTTTCTTTCAACGGATTCAACTTCAGGTTTTATGCTTATCTTCTGCTGGGAGCAAAATGGCTTCTTAAACACGTGCTGGGGTCGTTTTTATTTCTTTGTTTTCTTTAATCTTTAAAAAAGATGACTACTGTAAAACTAATATTTTTAATGTGATCAACAAAGCAAATTTAATTGGCTTGCGATGTGTTTGTGTGTAAGCAGTGCCCGGTGCATTGGAGAAAATGTCTAAGCCAGGCGCAGATAAAGTGGGTGGTTGGGATGGCTTGTTCAAGTGGTATTTCGCTTTGAGTGTGGGTTCCCTGCTAAGCATTGGAGCTATTTGTCCTGTCTCAAACAACTGTCATCTTTCATCTTGATATATCTTTCTTTCGTCTTCCAGACTGTCTTGCAAGGTTTTCGTTTTACACTAGATGGATGGATGGTTGGATGGATGATTGTATGGCGGGAATGATTAATCAGCAGGGTTATTCAACTGGCGGCCTGCGGACCAAATCTGGCCCGCAAAGGCCTAACAAATGGCTCGCAGATCATTGCCAGTTGTATTGTATTAATTATCTTTCTACGCTGATGTTTAGCCTTCTGGCCCGTGACGATTCTAATTTCCCTATTTTGGCCCACGGTAAACTGAGTTTAACAACCATGGATTTATAGATAGATAGACGAACGGATGGGTGAACGGATAGATGGATGGACGAATGGATGGATGGACGAATGGATGGATGAACGGATGGATGAACGAATGGATGAATGGACGAATGGATGGATGGACGAACGGATGAATGAACGAATGGATGAATGGACGAATGCATGGATTGACGAACGGATGGATGGACGAATGGATAGATGGACGAATAGATGGATGGACGAATGGATAGATGGACGAATGTATAGATGACGAATGGATGGATGGACGAACGGATGGATGGATGGAGGATGGATGAACAGATGGATGGATGAACGAATGGATGGATGGACGAATGGATGGATGGATGAACGAATGGGTGGACGAATGGATGGATGGACGAATGGATGGATGGACAAATGGATAGATGGACGAATAGATGGATGGACGAATGGATTGATGGACGAATGGATGGATGGACGAATGGATGGATGGACGGACGGATGGATGGATGGAGGATGGATGAACAGATGGATGGATGAACGAATGGATGGATGGAAGAATGGATGGATAGATGAACGAATGGGTGGATGGACGAATGGATGGATAGGTGGATGAATGAACGAATGGGTGGATGGCCGAAAGGATGGATAGGTGGATGGATGAACGAATGGGTGGATAGGTGGACGAAGGGATGGATCAATTACTGCTATAACCTCTACCTAATCTACAGTACCTGTCTGTCGCCATGTGACTTGCATAATCTCTGACTGAAAAAAGGGTCTGTAGGAGAGTCGATTCATACACACTCACATTTCTACCATGAGCGAAGTTGGGGGATTGAGGGGTGGGGGTGTGACTGGTACTTAAGGGCCCAGCCTGTTTTAACTGTTAAATAATAATAAAAATAATAATAAATAATAAAGAAGAGCTAAATTGCAAAAAAAAAAATAAATATTTGTGGGCAAAGAATTCAACGTGTAAACAACTATTTAAAAACAGCACTTCCTTACATATATATGGCTGCAGCTTAACTGGGGGGGGGGGGGGGGGAGGGGAATAGGTGTTAAGCCACCAGGATCCAGCGCTCCTGGTTCAAACCCATAAACAGTCTCTTAGTAACAAGGATTCCAGACCAGCACAAACTTCATAATGTCCAAGTCAGTTAATTTCAAACAACTTCTTCTTTAAGTCTATGTCATGAGGCGTTGGTAGTCATGTCTATCCACAACCTTCTGTTTCGTGTACTTTCAGTCAACTCTGACACAGATGATACTCCATAGCTGTCAAACTATCTAGCCTTTTTTCGGTCGGTCTTCATCTGGCTCTCTTCTCCTCCAGCTGTCCTACTGTCACGATGTACTCCAGTCTTCCCCTTCTCAGCACATGACCACAGAGTGTAGATTGTCTCTTTCTGACGTAAGCGATCGAATCTGTTTGTGGGTCAGATTTTTTATCAGGTTCTTTAAGGAGGTCTTCGTTACTCGTGTTATCTGTCGAGGGTCTTCTCATGATTCGTCTTACCAACCATATAATTATTTTTTAACTAATTAACAAACTGTCCATGATTCACTTACGTATATCAGAATAGGAGTTATATAGCTCATGAGAATGATCTTTCTCACCTTAATTAACACTGAAATTGCACATAATATTTGGTTATTTTTAGCAAACTGTACAGAAACAAAAATATACGTATTTACAGTAGTGGGGTATTTTATTTGATCAACGGATAAACAGGGAACCTCAGGCAAATGAGGGAGCCCAGAAAGAATTGTTTTACCGTAGAAGCTGCTCAGGGGAAGCAAGTTCGGGCTGGCTTCATGCATGGCCCATTTGTCGTCATTAAGTCATGAAGCGATAACCTCCCTTTGCCCGCTGAAAACTAGAGATGCGGAGAAAATGGCCTCTGCGCTCGTAAACAACAAAACAAAACATAAACATTTAAAACAACAACCGCAGAGATTTATGCGGGACAAGTGTTGGGGTAGCTGTTGCGTGAGCCGCAGATGTTGCCGCTTGAGTGATACCAGATCCTGGCTTTATGCCGGCCTCCATTCCGAGCTGGGGTCCCCCGACCGCCTATGAGACTGCAGAATGGAGCGTATGCAAGGAAACTTCCAGGTTTCTGTAAGCTTGCCGGTGAAGTCAATACAGTTGGTAGCAGCACTTCTAGTTCTACTCATTCATGGGCAGGTCGCTGAAGGATCGTGTAAGGGCGGATTGTTCCTTGTGGTAGCAGTCAAAGACCAAGCCACCACACACGAATAATACCGGCCCTTACATTCAACAATACCAGGCCAGTAACAATGGCCATCAGCACGCTTACCTATCGACTTGTTGGTTGCTTTTGAATTTATGAAACTGGATTTGTTTTTATGGTCTTTCGTACTAAGTTCGATCCAGTATAGAATAAGTACACATCAGACCACTTAAAGCGATCTCGGATATGGCGAATTACTGTTGTTAATATCCCTGGCAAATTATCTTGCTTGTACTCTTATCTGGATAAGGGGAATTTCTTATAAGAGGAACCATGTCCTCGGTGCGCTGTCTTTATAACGTCTGCACTGCACTGTACTGTACTGCACTGTACTGTACTGTACTGTACTGTACTGTACTGTACTGTACTGTACTGGGATAGTGTCATGAGAACAACGGAACTTTACTTTCGCAAGGTCACAAAAAGTTGTTTTCTTGATAGAACCCTGGTACGTCGAAGATTGTGAGGCGGCTCGAAGCCGCAGAACCGTATGATTAAGCGTACACAAACTAGATTATCAGTGGTGATGCGGAGTTCGTGCCCAAAGCGCCCATCGTGTGTTACGTTTTTATGTAGCATTCATTTTTTGATTCCGATTATCACTGCTGTGCTGGTTTTACCGCCATTGTGTTCTCCGTGTGGGGTTCCTGGGCTCCATTGTGGAAAAGGGGGGGGGGGGGAGGGGTTGACCCACGCCTTCCTAACAAGCATGTCGTAGAAGTCGACTAATGGAGGACATCCTTCCAAGTCAGAGTATATCTACATGAGAAGCGAGGAATCAAGAGTCTCCAAACAAATAAGCCAGATCGGTGAAACGGATGTGCACTCAGGTTCTGGAACAAGACAAAGTCTGGAAGTGGACGAACAACCACAACTTTCCTCCGGAATTTACATCTGGTGAAACCGTTGGGCGATGTATGGTGATGTTAAGCTGTTGTAATTGTGTAAATCGTGTGTGGTGATGTCGCATACCAGCGGAACTTCCTTAAGCTCATTGACTTGCCCACATCTTGTACCCCCTATGTAAATTAACTAGTGTCAATATGGACTCGCCTTCCAATAAGTAAATAGTCCTTCTTTGATAAGTTTGGGTCAAGATGTCGAGAAAGGTACAGTGTTCGAACCTACCTAGTCTGGAGGTTGACAAGTGGTGAGAAGGTCTGGCCAAGCTGTGCCCAGGAAAATCTAAAATTCTTGAGTTATACCCAATCCCCCGAATTGGTGTCGATGGTTGCCGGAGCTGCGGAGTACTTTCTATAACACCATAAGCTGCCTACTCAGCATTAAATCACCTCATAGTTTCTTTTAGAACTAGGGGAGAACCTAGAATAGACACGTGACACCATCGTCTCGTGTCAGGTTGTGGAACTGTATGGTTACGAACGGATGTAAATAGGTACCGGTATTTGCAGCCTCAGATATTCCATCTGTCCATTCTTTCGTGGTGGACCTCTAGAGCTACTTTCATTATGTCTAAATCAAAGTGCTTTCTGTGGTACACTCACTATCTTGTGTTTGTCTTGCTACATGTTCAATACATTTGATTAGTTTGTTCTTTGTTCCTAATGTTGTTTAGTACTGGTTTCGTCCCAACCTCTTTTTCAATGTGGTTATTTAAACGAGAAAGAGAATTCTTGAAAGCTAAATAAATTCTATATTGATATACAGATGTAAAAAAAAATGGACAGTAAATTAGTGAAAACTTATTTAGAAGCTGCGGAGATGTGGTTTTAAAGATGAATGATGATAATACTTTTGACAAATAGAAATAATAAAGAAAACGTCTTGAAAGAAACTGACTCACGAAGAGAACTCAATGCCCACATTAGAAACATAGAGTCTACATTGTTTGATCATGTGATGAGAAGAAGAAAACTGGAGTACATCGTGATGGCAGGAAAGTTGGAGGGGAGTAGAGGCAGAGGAAGACCAAGATAACAGATGCTGCTTTACGCCAGAGTGTACAGCTGGTGGAAGCGAATCAGAAAGAAGAAGTTGATTGAAAAAACATGAGACAGTAGGTTGTGGAAGAACTGACTTAGAACGATACGGAGATGTGGTTTTAAACACCAATCTGTGTCACTTTTGATTAAATAGTAAATAATAGAAGGACGTCTTGAATAGAAACTGACTACTAACGAGAACGGCATGCCCACATATGGAAATCATCTGTCTAGAGTTGATTGAACGTCACTGTGATGAGAAGGTTGTGGATAATATGGAGTACGCCGTGATGGTAGGAAAGTTGAAGGGATCTGTGTCAGAGTTGATTGAAAGTACACGAGATAGAAGGTTTGTGGATAGACACGACTACTAACGATACACGGCATGGACTATGGAAGATCATCTGTGTCAGAGTTGACTGAAAGTACACGAGACAGAAGGTTGTGGATAGACACGACTACTAACGCCACACGGCATGGACTATGCAAGACCATCTGTGTCAAAGTTGACTGAAAGTACACGAGACAGAAGGTTGTGGATAGACACGACTACCAACGCTACACGGCATCGACTTTAAGAAGAAAAACCCGAAAAAGATGAGGAAGAAGACGTCTATATTTTATCGTCTATACTATGGCTAGAAACACTCTGCTAAAAGCCGTTTGAGCAGATCTGACTTGCTCTTAAACAAACATCCATTGTACTCCTGCGACTCTTCCAAGCGCAGGACGATTTTTAGCTCAATCACATATCACATTCTAATCATACGTTCAACTGCATGCATCCTATGTTATCATTTTGTAATCGACAACGATGTATATTGGACATACCTGATCAGGTCTCCGAGGCAGCAGTCATGACAAGGTACCTCTGCTTATTATTTGCCTTGGGGAGTGTGTTGGGGAAAGGGGGAAAAAAAGGGGGGGGGGGAGGGGGGGGTTCAGCCTTTTCAGATGACAGTGTTTCATTGAACTATTAGGAGCTATCGAAATTACAGCCCTTAGTGATAAGGTGTGTCACCAACCAAACCTCTCTGTAGCAATAACAACGCCAGGGCACTGTTGCAAATTCAAATTTTTGATTTTTCCCACGAGACGCTGGTTATGAAACCAATTATCTTGACCTCAACGATGCCATAGACGAGCTTTACCAGGTTTGACTTCAAGGTAACGTAAGGGGGTTAGCATCATTTACCCACCAGACTAGGGGGCACGTCTTCGAATTGTATTTTTGAATTATGGGATTTTTTTTGTCACGGAATTTTTATGGCGGAAAGTGCGGCGGGGAAGAATCTATTCACGGTTCCTCTACAAAGCATGTCTTAAAAGCCAGCTAAGTAAGTATTTTGCTGAAATCGGAAGTGTCAGGCCGGAAGGAGCTATTATCGCAGCCAGCTGTAAACCGCAGCACAACTCTTTTTTCCTGATTGTGGGTTCCGGGCACCTGTTAAAGGAAAACAAGAATAGACCCACAGCCTACATAAAAGCATGTCGTAAGATGTGACTTATTGGGAAGTGCATCTGCCTGAGAATCAATGAACCGACAGTCTGCACGCTAATGAGATCTGTCAAACCGATGATCACGCAATACTCAGGTTCTGAAACAGGACTGTAGTCCAGAAGTGGACGAATTACCAGAACTTTCCTCTGGAGTTTACAGCTGGTGAACGTGAAGAAGAAGTAGAAGAAAGAATTCATTTTTTGAATTCTTTTTACACATACTTTTTCTTATACTGAATCCTTCTTTAAACAGAATCCTTCTGAGGCATAATTCTTGTTAAAAATAATCCTTCTTATACAGAATCCTTTTTATACAGAATCCTTGTTGTACTTCTTAAACTTTCTGGATTATAAAAAAGGAGAGTGATGTCTGTCTGAACAATGCAATTTTTACCTCCAGCCCAACAAAAACCAAATTTATAAACCAAACGCAGTACAAGCATTTACCTGAAAGTTGATGACACCTGCGCCCTGGTCCATAAACCAGCCAAACAGGCAGGTCATCAGGTGCGAGGAGATCTGGCCAGGGAGGGCAACTAATGACGACGTCATCCTCATGTCACCACCAGGGTTTCAGCCAAACTACGCGGATAAATCTGATGCCAAAGGCGACCAGAGAGTAGATAAATTTCAGCCCTGCACTCGAATCCAGGCATGAAAGTGAAAGGATCGCGAAGGCTCAACTGGGGGAGCATCTAATGGGGACCGCGAGAAAGCAAGATGGTGGTATGTTTGAAGGGAGTGATCTGGTTATAAATTGTGTCGCCCTGGTCATTTGTGTGTTGTCCAGGCAGGTCTTTCACCTGGACGTGCGGACTGCAGGTGTGTGGGGTGACTTGGTGACAAGTTGTTGGGAGTCGTTTGTCAGGTGTTCTTGCTGGCCT
>CAJHNH020003992.1:0-5000 GCA_905116865.2 Candidula unifasciata
TCACAAGTTACCAACTGGAAGTTTCTTCAAAACTGGAGTACATCTGAGAGACGAGGAACCAACAGTCTGCATACAAATAGACTAGACCCGTATAAAAGAGTGGCAAACAAAACTAATTCCGGGACAGGTCTAAAGTCCAAAAATCGGCGAACAACCAGAAAATCCCGCCAGACTTTGAAGCCGGTGAACCGTATGTATTCTCCACCTCTTCTTTGTTTTCTTTCTTTCTTTCTTTCTCTCTTTCTTTCTTTCTTTCTTTCTTACTTCTTCTTCTTTCTTTCTTTTCTTTCTTTCTTTTCTTTTTTCTTTTCTGTCTTTCTTTTCTTTATTCTTTCTTTCTATCTTCTTTCTTTCTTCTCTCTTTCTGTTCTTTCTTCTTCTTTCTTTCTTTCTTTCTTCTTTCCTTCTTTCTTTATTTCTTGCTTCTTTCTTCTAGAAGGGCTTTCTTTGGAGAAGGACTTTCTTGTTCTTTCTTTACTTTTCCCTATTAGTATATCTTTGAGCCTGACTGTAATAGCTTTCTAAAAAGGTCCATAGAAGGAAACCTGTTTAAGGCCGATTAGCGCCTATATCCAAACGAAATTAGAAAATCTCACGTGAGAACCTACACAGTAAACCTGTTGAGCCATACTAGAACCTTCTAGAAGCAGTTAGTGAGTAGCAAACACATACCACGTATTCCAGAATCTCAGTGTAAATAGTGGGTAAGAAAACCTTAAGGTTAAGGTGAGTTGGCGCATCCTTTACAGGACATTGCAGAACCAACCCCATCAACCCCTGGCTGTTGTGTGGTTTCACTAGGCAAATTTACGTCCAGTAGTTTGTCATTGCTCTGGAAGGTCGGCTCCATGATACCAATGTCGAAACCAACGCAAGGCGTATGGCCCGCAGCTGGGATCGAACCCGGTACCCCAGCATTACGAAGCGTTCGCATCGACTTAGCCACAGAGCCGACGTAAGAAAACCACTTGGGTTATTAAAACCAGTTGCCCCATGAGGGATCCAATTTTTCGTTATTTAAAACCCCTACCTGGCTTTTACCGGGGGCCCTAAATATAGCCGGGCCATAAATGTGGCCTAACGGCTGAACGGGGTTTCTGGGATCTCTCCACGGGTTATCTTTGTCCGCATGTTGACACGTTGTGTCACAGGGTGTTTATCGCTTAGCGTGATGTCCTGGTGGCGTACAACTTACATACATACATACAATTTGATTAACCTTAAGTCAGGCTACGAGACTTAGAAAAGGAGGGACTAGTAACATTGACCCTCGCAGATGAAAACCTTTAGTCGTCGAGACTTAGAAGCAGAGGAGCCAGTCACATTGAGCCTCGAAGACAGTCACATTGAGCCTCGAAGACAGTCAACATTGAGCCTCGAAGACAGTCACATTGAGCCTCGAAGACAGTCACATTAAGCCTCGAAGACAGTCACATTGAGCCTCGAAGACAGTCACATTGAGCCTCGAAGACAGTCACAAGTGAGGAGACCTGAACGAGACATGGGACTACAGAGACAACGGATAAGATACATGGATCCATGTTTAACGGAGACACATTAGATAGAAACACTGTTGAGATGTTAGAATCTACGATTGAGCTGTTAGTACCAGACAGCACTAGAAGCCAGGTTTCAGTTACAGACACTACAACCAGTTAACAAAGTAACTAGAGATGAAGAATACAACGCGACCTCAAAAAGTATATTACCACAGAGCGACATTACTGTTTGTGACATTACTGGTTTATCACAATAAAGACGTATAGATAAGAACAGTTGTTTCCATTCATTTTATTGTTAAAGCTGAGTCAGAGTCAAGTGAGAAGCATGCAGCAAACAAGACATCACCATCACCACCATCGACACGACCATCTTTCACCTCGTCTATCCTAACTCAATTGACTCCTCCTGTAGCAAACAAAAGACGAACCTGGGAGTGACATCAACGTAAACAAAGAACAGAGCTGTGCTACACCTTAAGCATAATATAAAACTATCGCCAGAATATACAGAAAGATGTCAACGAACGAAAGTCTATATCTGTGTGATATCATGACTTGGAAATCCACATGGTCATCCCCAAAACACAGCAAACGTGGAAAATAAACTAATTTAAACATTATTTTAGTACTAGCCGAATTTCAACCTGAGTCTTGTAAAAAAAACCTTCCTAATTTCTTTAACCAATAGTCTACATCATCATCTTCATCATGTACTCTGCCAACTGGTGTAGGCGCTCATGCGTCTCCACAGATCACGATCCCTGGTTGCCTTGTCTGATCTCTCTTAATGATATCTCTCCCCCCCCCCCCCCCATTTCCATCCAGCATCATCTATCTTTATCTTCCTCTACCCCTTTTTCCACTGATCTTTCCAGTTGTCACGATTTTCTCTAATGCCCCTCTTCTCATTATGTGGCTAAAGAACAGAGTTTGTCTTTTTCTTATTGTTTTATACAGAGATCTACTTTCATCAGCTTCTTTCAAGCAATCGTTGTAAGTTACTCTGGCCGTCCAAGGTATTGTTAACATTTGTCTTAAAAACCACATCTCTGTTGCTTCCAAATTCTTCCTAATTTGTTCAATGACATTCCAAGATTTGCTTCCATACAGCGGAATAGGTTCTATGTAAAATTTTAGCGCCCTCTTTCTGACATTAAATGAGAGTGATTTATTGCATATTTTTCATTTTCTGAAATGCATCTTTCGCTTGACCTATTCTGCTTTGACCTATTCAGCCTACATCAAGTAATTAATAATAATGATGATGATGATAATAATAATAATAATAATAATAATAATAATAATAATAATAATAATATTAATAATAATAATAATAATAATAATATTAATAATAATATGTGTCTGAAATCGATAGGGTCGACTTCATCTACTAAGTGTTAACTAATGGGACGGGATCATATGACCACCAGGGTGTCCACGAGATACTTAGATAAGTGATATTGTGTATTTGTGTAGTATTGTTTTTTTCTATGTATGGGCTGAAGAAGGCTCCGTAGCCGCAACGTTCACGTTTTGTTTTTTTCTGTTATATGGTGAAGCTCGCTGATATACTTTTTGTTCGGTTTTATATCTTTTCTTGACCATATTCGAAGAACGTGATACAAACCCCGTACTCTGTCGTTCCAGTCACAAGCCTCAAGAAAAAATACAGAACAATTCAGCCTTTGACAAGAACTCGCAACATCTAGTCTAGAGTAGCAGTTCAGGGACACAACCAAGTTGAGACTGAGAACCCTAATTATAATAACGATATGCCATAAGATCAAAGGTATAAAAGTAGAGCAGTAAAACGTGTACAAAGGGATTATAATGCCTTTACAGATTGGTGCTGATGTTACAAACGTTTTATCTCAGCTGCAGTGGAATTTAAATGCATGGAATTGTTGATTAGTATTTACCTGATTATGTCACATTTTGTTTCCCCCATCGCAAATAATTAGGATGCATGTTTGCCTATATATATACGTTTATCAAAAGTCGTCCCCATGTGGGATGCAACATTTTGTTATTTGAAGCCCCACCCTGGCTTCTGCCGGAACCCTGAATAGAGCCGGGGCCCTCTCCACGGGTGATCTTTATCCGCATGGAGGCACTGTGTCACCTAGTGTTCATCGCTCTTGTGATGCCCTGGTGGGGAACAGCTACCTACCTACCTACCTACCATCCAATCTATATCAATATATGATTATCCTTGCTGGATTGCCTTTTAAGAGCTATGCAGCACAAAGTTCAAATGTAACCAATAGATCTTTCACAAAACACTTATTTCTTGTGTTTAACGTAAAATCTAAATAACACCAAAACGGCTACGCTGAGGTTGTTACTATGCACTATACAATTATTCTGCTGGTTCGTTTTAAAGTTTCACCACAAGTTGTAAATAAAAAAAAAAAGTATGTTTCCACGCAAATGGGCAGTCCAAAAAATATTTATTCATAAAACAACAAAACAGAGATAAAGATAAGAGCAAAATAAAAGACAAAATCCTAATTTCCGGGAAATGACCACAAATGCATTGGCGAGAATTTGAATACGCACTATAACTAGTGAGCGTATAGGGAGGACACCTGGTAAGCAAACCATGGGACAACTTGATGGAGAGGGTGGATGGTCTATGATACGTTGAATGGATACATCGCAGTTGAATGAAATAATGATAATAATAATAATTTTATTATTGTTAATAATAATAATGATAACAACAATAATAATTTAGCATTCCGAGCGCTTTAGGATTTTACCGCTTATAACCCCCACCCCCTCCCCATCCCGCCCCCGGAAGCCGCCGTGGTAAAGCAAATAGACGCTTGCCTGCAAGGGGTCTGCGTGTTGTCGTGGCATGGTGTCCGCCTCGAGAGCTGGATGTTCCGGGTTCAATCCGTGATGCGGGGATGGGATTTTTTCACGTGTACTTGGACTTCTAGTAATTCCTCCTGGTCTCTGGGCAGTGAGATCCCTTGGCAGCTGGAAATTGAAAAGAGTAGCCTAACGCCGCTTTTTGGGCTAAATTTGGATTTTATAATTAACCTAAAGTATTTTAGGATCCTCGCTGGTGCTACAGAGCCTGTGCTCTGTGCTGAGCTTCTTCAGACTCACTTGAGTTAAAAAAAAAGGAACGGAGCACTTATGGGTTACTACCCTTGTGCCAGGATGTTGATCCGTGGTTTAAACCTCAAACGCTTGATTGCGAACGGAGATGGACTTTTTTTAAAAAAACTGGCCTTGACTTTCAGGCTGACCCAGCATTAAATGGGTACAAGGTAATGTGATGGGGAAGTAAATGCGGCCTGGAGGAGACTGACCACATCACCCGCCAACTGCCATTTGGTCTTTACAGTATAGATCTTTCATCTTGTCTCTGTGATGGTATACAAAATGTAAGTCTGACACTTAGGTTTAAGTTTTAACAACAGATCAACATCATGGCACAAGAGTAACTCAAGACTGAGTTCGAATAATCTCAGCCCAATGAACGAG
>CAJHNH020003992.1:10000-12500 GCA_905116865.2 Candidula unifasciata
CCATGATGTTGATCCGTTGTTTAAACTTCAAACTTAAGATGAACTGGCATAAAGATGGTATTACCTAACGTATACACCTGGAATTATCTGATGTGAAAGCAGAAGAACGTCCAGTAAGAGAGTTGATCAGTGACATTATAGACGGTTTACAAGTGCAAATATCTATTAATATCTTATTTTTTAGTTTTCAACGATTGTAATCCATCAATCAGTCAATCATTTGCCGTCTCCACAGCGACGGTTAGGTGCAATGGATTTCCAGCATGCTGTGTCTCTTGTGACCTGGTTGTAAACTCTCTCAGACTGATGCCCGTCCATCCCTGCATGTTGTTCTCCCACTTGTATTGTTGCCTACCTCTTGCTCTCTTGCCTTCGACCATTCCCTCCAGTAAACTTTTTAAAAGTGTAATATGTCTTGTAATGTCGCTATGGTATTCTAATTGTCTCTTTTTTTTTATATTTATTTCAGTAATTCTCTCTTTTTTTTTTTTTTTGTAGACTTTCTGAAACCTCTGTATGACTGTGTTTTGTTGTTGTTATTGTCTCCATGAAATTCGAACTAATCTTCTGTATACCCACATTTCCAGAGACTCAGTTTGATTTTCTAGCTGCTTGTTTATCGTCCACATTTCTGCACCGTATGGCCGGATTGAGGACGATTGTAAACTCAGACAGAAAGTTCTGGTTGTTTCGTCCTCTTCTGAAATTTGATCTAATTCCAGAATCTGACTTTTGCGTACACACCCGTGTTTCAATTCTAGTATTATTGTATGCAGACTGTTGGTTCCTCGTCTCTCGTATCGATCTGCTCTGACTTCACAAAAATGACTCCTGATTAGTCGTTTTTAACGATAAGCTTTGTAGGGGACCCCGCCCACTCCCCCCACTCTCAGAGGGTCCCACCCCCACGCCCAGAAAATGGCTCCAGGACCATAGAAGCTCATTATTAATTAGAGCTGTACCGAATAGGTGATTATCACTATACGACCGAATAGAAAAACGAATACGAATAGTGTATAAAATAGATCTAAAAAAAAAAAAAAGTCAAAACTTAAAATTTACTCTAAACTTGTACTTTACAAAATGTAGTACAAGATATAAACATTTAAAAACAGTTTATTTTTTGCATCCTTTAGTCAGTCTGTGGTAACTAAAAACTAGCAAAAAAAGTATTCTGAGTATTATAACAAGGAACTAAACTTGTAAATTGTCACTGACAGCTTAGTTAATGCATAAAAGCTGCATTAGCTGTCAACAAAACCAATCGTTCCATATTGTCAGCATTAAGGCCGTGTATGCAGAAGCAGGTGTAAGGTGACAACTATTCGTATTAGGCCCGACCGCAAATTTCGGATGAATACTGAATAGTTATTTGGTCCGCTATTCGACCCCGAAGCGAATACGAAGCGAACGTTCGGTACAGCTCTGATTATTATCAAAAATTGCAAGCACATAAACAGAATGATTTGGGTACCACGTAAATGTTATGGCATAAACTGCTTTTTTTTTTTTTTTATTTAATTTTAAGGATAAAGGCACTGGTCACTGCCCTCCATCGAGCGCGGGACTGCGAACTGTTTATATCGACATGGCTTAAGGGGGGAGTTCTAGCAGGAAATCTCGAAAAAAATGTGTTTTTTTCTAAATTTCGAAACAAATTTGGTATCAAATTAAAGATTAATCAATATCCTACAAGTTTCTGTATATATTTAAAAATCAGATAAGTAGTATCCGAGTTATGATGGTTTAAAGATTGTCAGGTCTTTCTGGTCTTGTAAGAAAAAAAAAAAAAACATAAATTCATGTTTTCACACATACACATATTTTTAGCGACAATGCGAGCCTCCCTAACAGTTTTCTTACAATGAACGATCCTTGTGCGGAACAATCAAAATGGCTGCCTTCGAAGAAGCATGTTTACATTTTTTTGTGTTCAATAATCATTTGTACAAGTGATATTCTAAACAATGTCAAGTGACAAAAAGTATTGTAAACATTAAAGGAAGCGAAAGTTTGACTGGAATAGATTGATGAATGCTACAAAAAGATGCAGAGAATTAGTTTTAAATGATACTATTGCAAACGACAAACATGTAAACATTGACATTCCTACTTATTAATTTGTGGATATGTTGATTGTAATGTAGTAGTAATAATAATAGTGGAACCAGTACCAAAGTTGCCATATTCACAATACCACGGCCACTCACAGTCGGTCATCGATAAAAATCAACGACCTGTATGGCATTGATGATGATCCAGATACAGATTTAAAAGAATGTGATCTTCTTCTCCTTTCGTTCTCCTGAAATAAGTTGTCTATATCAGCAGTTTTGTCTCTTGTATAAATTCACTGTCGTTGTTAGTTCATTTAGTGGTCCATAAAGTTTACGTTCCACTGTTGTTCTTTCTGACCAAAAGGTTTGCCTTAATGTGTTAAATTTGGTGCAGTCCTGAAGTACATGCTCTGCTGTCTGGGGCACATTTCCACAGGTGCACA
>CAJHNH020003992.1:17500-47500 GCA_905116865.2 Candidula unifasciata
ATTTCCATCTTCTCTTGGTTATCATACTGAACATCATCATCACCTGCTGTCTCAATGTTTTGCTAATGACTTGATTGCCTGTCTAATTTCCATGTCACGTATCTGGCCTCTATTGCTGGTAATATGATCATTTAAAACTTATCATCAAAATTCATTAGTTCTTGTAGACTAGGTCTGTTTAATTAAAGATTTCTTGGAAGTGTTCTGTCCATCTCCTCTTCTGCACAGTATCAGATGTAAGTTCTGTACCACCGTTACTTTTAATGGGATCACCCACCAGTTTGAAAGTACTAGTCCACTGTTTTCGTGTATTGTATAGTAAAAAGTAAGTATCGGTCTATTTTCCACCCCTTTAGGCGTTTAGGGCACTGTATTTTACAGACTAATCAGCACAATCTTGGTGATGTGGTCAGCATCACGCCGGCTGCCTTTACTTCCCGGGACTGCACCCGATACCCACTCAAGGCTGGGTCGACCTGGGAGTCAAAGTCATTTTTGAAAAAAAAAATTCCGGCTCCGCCAGGAAGCGAACACACGACCCTTCGATCCGCACGCGAGCGTCTTGTCGCTACGCCACGGCGACTCCCCGTGTATTGTATGGCATTTTACTGTTTCTTTCTTTGCTTCCTGTTTTCCGTCTTTAGCTAGTCTGTCAGCTCTGCTATCTCGTCTTACACAACTTTTGATTTGTTTATCTTTTATTTGCTGTAATCTTCTTTAGCCCTGATTTCTTGTTCCATTGTTTTAACATTGCACACAGCAAGCCTCAACGCCTTTCTTTCCTAAATACACTGCAGTGTGTCATCACTTATCAAGGGTTTTTTTTTAATCATGTCTCTTCAGCCCCGCACTAATCCGTGCTAATTCTAAAATTTTATTTTTTAGGTCATTCCTGTTTTCCTAATACTCTGATCTTCCCCCACTTCAAGTGCTTCAAATACCGCACCCCCCCACCCCGCCCAGCTAGAGCTGGAACTCTTTTCTTACTTTCACAATGCGCAGTCTTTGACAGATCTATACAGATGGTTCGCTGCTGAGAGGAAAGCGAAATGCCTGGGGGTTCGTAGCGAACGCCAGGGGACAATCTTTAGTGCAAGCAACATTGCATACGATACCACAACATCTAGCATGAGAATGGAGGTGGAGGCAGTAACTGCAGCTCTCCGGCGGCTAGAGAACAAGATGCATACACATCTCGTAAATGTAACAGACTTTGAAGGCGTGCTGAAAAAAGTGAAGACAGGGATGCTTCGAGCAGAGTGGCAAGCTTCACTGGAAAGGTCACTCGTAGTGAGCATTCTTTGGATATTTTTCTCCAGGCTATGCCGGTGTGGTGAGTAATGAACAGACAGACATTTTGTGTGGATCTGGACCACTGGCAGATGTGGTCAAGGCTCTCTGGGAACAAGCAACGAAATCAGTAGAGATAAAAGACTTATTGCTTTGAGGGAATGAGGCATCTGGGTGTAACAAGAGGGTTTGGCCGGCTCACTAAATTCAGAGGAAAGGCAAGACAGATATATAACCAGATTATGACTGGTACTATTAGTATTCAAAATCTGCGGTGGCTGCCAATGACCATTGTGGGGTTTCCGCTGCACCATTGTGGGGAAATCAAGAATTGACCCACTGCCTCTCCAAACAAGTATGTCGTGGGAGTCGACTAACTGGATGCAAGGTACCAACAGTCTGCATACAAAAACAATGATCTGTAAAACGGATGCATACGCAAAACTAAGGAGCTGGAACAAAGCAAGAGTCCAGAAATGGGTGGACAACCAGGTCTTTCTGCCTGGGTTTAAAGCCAGTGAAATCAAACATCAACAATTACAATTAGAACTGACTTCATACCAAATTCAGCTAGACGTTCTCTATTTTCATTTATTGTGTTGACAACTTCTTTCCCATTGCTGCCTAAACACCCATATTGTCACTGTGTACTTTTGGGTTAAAATCTATCATTTATGCCACAAGGTCATGTTTACAAACTTTATTTACATGATGCCGTAGTTGGTGTGATAAAAGTGATATTTATCACCAGTCTCAGCGTTATTAGTTGGAGCATAACACTAAATGATGGTCATTTTATTTTGTCTTGTACCTAAACCTTGTTTATCAATAGTCCAGGCTTCACAGTCGTATATTAAAACTGGCTCTATATAGCTTGCGAGAATTCTTGTTCTAACCATTAAGCTAAGCGAGCAACTCAGATGATTTGAAAGAGACGAGTGCTCGAAGACAACATATAACAAACTTCAGAAAGAAAAAGTCATTATTATTTTTTTTTCGGGGGGGGGGGGGGGGGGGGGGGGTTCATTTTATGAAATGAGGGAAAATAAAACATGGTGTGACCACTGGAAAGATCTGTGGATAGAGAGACAGAAAAGGACAACGTGATAAGATTCTGGACAGCCTTTTGGCATGGAGGGGTGTGAACACTGATCCAGGCAGCTGGGGATGGCAGATTGTGAAGGGGTATGATGGCCTATGCCAAGTCGGCAAGCCACTTGGTGATGATGATGTACTAAACTTAGCTTTAATTATTCCGCTGGAAATAGGCTCCCATTCTAACGATTTTGCAGCCCTAGGTGTCCTCATAATGCCAACTTCAGTGCTTTATTAATATGGGACCTTCCCCCCCCCCCTGATGACGTCACAGGACAGTCCAGCATCTTTAAGGGTGGTAAAACTAGGTTTCCCGGCTTTCTGATGCATTTAACGACCCCGAAACATCTAGAGCTGAGCCTAACCCCACCCTATCTACGTCCCACGAGAGAGTGCAGGCTAAGTCCCACTACTGCATGCAGCCTAGGTCCCACGACTGCATGCAACCTATCTACCACACCCTGAAATATAACTGTCCCGTGACCTGTGGATTCCCCTGATTGGGCTAGGATATTAATAAAGCACTCCAACTTCCTCTATATATTTTCTATCTTCTCTCCTTGTCGATATAATGGAAAGGAGACTAACTACTCTTTATTCTGCTGCTGGCTCCTTCACTTCCCTTAAACCTAAAAAATAAAGTTGGTATCTCACTTATACGATGACACATATAGATAGAGAGTGAGAAAGAGAGGAAAAGAGGTGAAAAAGCCAGAAGAAAAAAAAAACAGAAGAAAATAGTTAGTGAGAAGAAGAAAGAGACGTAAAAGGATGCAGGCAGGGTGAGAATGACACACAGACAACGAGAGACAGTAAAGAGAGAGAGAGAGAGAGAGAGAGAGAGAGAGAGAGAGAGAGAGAGAGAGAGAGAGAGATGAATAGGGAGATAAATAAAGAGCAAGTTTTCAGATAAGACATCCTACCTCAGACCATGAATCCAGCAGCAGGTAAACATCCTTCCACGGAAACAAACATCCAGCGAATTTGTTGATACTGCTGCCTCTTGGTGAGTTTTCTGTTGAGATTTCATTGATCTTCAAGAGGTTGTTCGACCGACCCAGCTGCAGAAATGGCAACCAGAAAGAAACTGACTGAAATAAAGACAACGGAGTAGGGGTTTGAAGACAGTATAAACCAGAAATGAGGAGAGACCGCAGCAACAAGCCATTCAGCAGGACGGCTCCACATAAACACTGATATAATGAAACAGGGAGCATTTATTTCATAGGACTTGGTCGTAAAATGGCGTGCTGTAGAAGTTGGAGATCCGCAGGAGATAGGCATAAACATGAGTATTTGTATGGCCCCCTACTCTCTCTCTCTCTCTCTCTCTCTCTCTCTCTCTCTCTCTCTCTCTCTCTCTCTGTTTTCTCTCTCTCTCTCTTCCCAATTCTCTTTGTCGTTGTCTCCCTCTTTCTTCGTTGATATTTCAGCCTCTCCCTTGAAATGTGTATTTGATGTCCCCTTTGTCGGCTCTGTGGCTAAGTCGATGCGAATGCTTCGTATTGCCGGGATGCCGGGTTCGATCCCAGCTGCAGGCCATACGCCTTGCGTTGGTTTCGATAGTGGTATCAAGAAAGCCGACCGTCCAGAGGAAGCAATGGCAAACTACTAGACGTAAATTTGCCTAGAAAAATCACACAACAGCCAGGGGCTGTTGTGGTTGGTTCTGCAACGTCTTGTAAAGTATACGCAACTAACCAATGTCACCTTTATTTCTCTCTCCTTCTCTGTATTGTTCTCTGCCTCTCTTCGTTGATCTTTCAGTCTCTCCCTCAAAATGGGTATTTGGAGGTCCTCTTTGTTTTTCTCTACTTCTCTGTATCGTTCTCTGCCTCTCTTCGTTGATCTTTTAGGCTCTTTTTTGTAAATCACTGAATGAACATACCACAGGAGAGCCAATGTAATGTAGCCAATCCGAAGGTCGTGGGTTTAAATCTAAACAAAGCTAGATATTTCTGGTATGACCATAGCTCCTAGTAAAGTCATGGGAAGTAAAGGCGGCCGGTGTGATGTTGACCACAACACCCACCGAGTGCAGACCGGTCTGTTCTTTAAATGTCTTGCACTATAGGAACACAAGAGGTTGTGGGACGGGACTGGGCATTCTGGATTTCTGAAAGTGGAAAGGAGACATAGTTTCAGACAGATTAGAAACCTAGTGTGTGATAACAGCATTGTAGTGACTGGAAAAATTGTGTTGATTAGTTACATTAGAATAGTACAGCGACTTGGTGTTGTGTCCCACTGCAGTGTACAGATAGTGTTGAGGTATTTTGGTAGCTAGCGTCAGGTGTTGGAATGGTTTTTGTAATATTATTGTCTATCCGTGCAACAATGTCCTCAAAACCGCCATACAGTCCCGATGGCGTCCAGTAACTTGAGAAAAGAGTTTGCCACATAGGGTTTGGGGTCGGACCTGGAAATTATCCACAGGAACAGGACGGCGTGTCTAGAGAGTTGTAAAGCTAGCACAACCAGTTTTTTTGGGTAAAAGGTGCCCACACAATGTGAAGTCAACTGTCTTATCGTTCAGCTGTCATTTTTAAAAATTAAATATTGTGGTGTATGCTCTGTAAGTGTCCGGGCCTAGTGTGTTATAGGTTAGATTATCTGTCACAGGTCCACCTCACAAGCATCAAGGTCAACCAGAGGTCGGTGACAATGGTGGGTTCTCAAAATTATTAAAAAAAGTAGTAAAGTAAAGATCCCTTATTACGCCTAAGGCGCATCGGGTATATGCGCAGAGCGTCCCATATTTGTAAAGAACCAATTAGCACTCGGTGTGTAATGTGGTCAGCATTACGCCGGCCGTCTTTGCTTCCCAGGACAGCCATCCTGGTACCCATTTGAGGCTCGGTCGACCTGAGATCCCATACCACGATAAAAATCAACGCATCAAAATTATTTAATGCTAAATATATCAAAATAATCTTTATTTTAGTATTTTAGGCCATGAAAAAAGCATGACGTAGCCTAGAAACAACAACCGACCAGGAAGGGTATAATTTCTTCAAAACGAGGCAGATGTCGACATTTGTGAAGATATATACAAGACACAAGATAAGTATTGACATTGGTGTCGATGCTGACTGTTCAAACAGCAGTCTGCTTGTAAACACATCGTAGTCGTTAGCTGCGTTTTCTTACCGGACAAATTTAGAAATTGTATTAGCAGACAGACTGAAGGAACAACACCATGTAGCAAAGTCATTGAGAAACAGAAGGTTGGATTGTTTGGTCATTTAGTAAGAATGCAACCAGAACTACTAAAGCAGGCACTAAACGTGAAAATATCTGAAGTGAAATCATGAGGCCACTCTAGGAGAATATGGATTGATGATATTTAAAACTTCTACATCGACACGGAATGACAATAGCCATTGCTGCCCATCAAGTAATGGATCACAAACTGTTACTCCCCACAACGCCTTGTGACAGAAGTGGAAATTAATGATTGTGACTCTTAATACCACTGTCGAAACCAACACCAGATGATACATTGCCATATTTCTTGCAGTTGGAAGAGAACACGGCACTCCGGCATTATGAAATGTGTTTGCAATGGCTAAGTAAGATACACACGCCGACACATATCGCATTGTTGCTAAAGATATGTGTATTTGTGAAAACACAAAAACTTTTTTTTTTCTACTTAGACCAGAAACACCATTTTTGAACCATCATATCTCGTATACTGAGGTTAGTTGCGCATCCTTTACAGGACGTTGGAGAACCAACCCCAACTGCCTCTGGCTAGTGTGTGGTTTTTCTAGGCAAATTTACTTCAAGTAGTTTGTCATTGCCTCTGGACGGTCGGCTTTCTTGATACCACTGTCGAAACCAACGCAAGGCGCATGGCCCGCAGCTAGGATCGAACCCGGCATCCTAGCATTACAAAGCGTTCGCATCGACTTAGCCACAGAGCCGACAACTCCGATACTACTTAACCGATTACAACAATGTATACAGAAACATATAGGATATTGTTTAATCTTTAATTTGATACCAAGTTTGTTTCGAAATTCAAAAATGAAATTTTTCCAAGATTCCCTCCTAGAACTGCTCTCTTAATACTTCCATCCTTACCGGGCCTGATGCGCTGTGTGTAAAATATTTTGGACAGAAATGTACCCCCTACCGTTTCTTGTTTTCACTGTGTAGATGTTTCCCTCACTGACATATGTTCTCATATCTCTTCCGGCTTCTCTTGTGTTTTCTACAATTCCTCACTTGCCTGTGTTATTTTACTGTTTTTTCCCCCTGCAAATTGTTTCTTTAATTGATTACGACAGCGATTACGTTTTGCGTTCAACAATTTTCAACAGTGAATTGATACATTCTAAACTGTAAATATTATGATTTCCACAAACCTTTTGCTGATATTTGTACTTAAGCATCGGGTAGATATGGTTGTGAAAATCAGCATCAATAAGAGTTGAGGCTGATTATATCGGAGGCAGCAGAGGAAGTGTGGGTTGAGAAATCACACAACATAAATGGACACTTTCTCTCTCTCTCTTTCTCTCTCTCTCTCTCTCTCTCTCTCTCTCTGTCTCTCTCTCTCTCTCTGGTGTGAGTCTCTGTGTGTGTCTGTGCGTCTGTGTGTGTGTGTGTCGGTGTGTGGGTTATTTATATATGTCTGAATGTGTGTGTGCTCGTATGTTCAAGTGTATGTGCCGGTATAAATTTGTCAGTGTGTGTATTAGTGTCTGTGTTTCTGTGTGTTTAAGTGTACTTCTTTGTTGTGTATGTGTATGTCTGTCTTCGTGTGTGTGTGTCTGTTTGTGTGATTGTGTATATTTGACTGTGTATATGTGTCTGTGTCTGCGTGTGTGTCTCTGTGTTTGTCTGCATGTTTGATATGATTGTGTGTGTGTGTCTGCGTGTGTCCCTGTATGTGTTTGTTTGCATGTTGCCTGTGTATGTATGTTTGTGTTTGTCTGCGTATGTGTCTGTGTGGCTGTATGTATGTGGCTGTGTGTGTGGGTGTCCGTATGTTTGTCTGCGTGGGTGTTTGTGTCTGCATGTGTCTGTTTGTGTGTGCCTGTCTATTTGTGTATCGCTGCGTGTATTGTGTGCGCGTGTGTCAAGTGTATGTGTATTTGTCAGTGTTTGTCTGTGTGTGTGTGTGTGTCTCACTCTCCCTGTGTGTGTGTGTGTGTGTCTCACTCTCCCTGTGTGTGTGTGTGTCTCAGTCTCCCTGTGTGTGTGTGTGTCTCACTCTCCCTGTGTGTGTGTGTGTGTCTCACTCTCCCTGTGTGTGTGTGTGTGTGTCTCACTCTCCCTGTGTGTGTGTGTGTGTGTGTCTCACTCTCCCTGTGTGTGTGTGTGTGTCTCACTCTCCCTGTGTGTGTGTGTGTGTCTCACTCTCCCTGTGTGTGTGTGTGTGTGTCTCACTCTCCCTGTGTGTGTGTGTGTGTGTCTCACTCTCCCTGTGTGTGTGTGTGTGTCTCACTCTCCCTGTGTGTGTGTGTGTGTCTCACTCTCCCTGTGTGTGTGTGTGTCTCACTCTCCCTGTGTGTGTGTGTGTCTCACTCTCCCTGTGTGTGTGTGTGTCTCACTCTTCCTGTGTGTGTGTGTGTGTGTCTCACTCTCCCTGTGTGTTTGTGTGTGTCTCACTCTCCCTGTGTGTTTGTGTGTGTGTCTCACTCTCCCTGTGTGTGTGTGTGTCTCACTCTCCCTGTGTGTGTGTGTGTCTCACTCTCCCTGTGTGTGTGTGTGTGTGTCTCACTCTCCCTGTGTGTGTGTGTGTGTGTCTCACTCTCCCTGTGTGTTTGTGTGTGCCTCTTTGTTGTGTGTATGTGTCTGCATGTCGATGTATGTGTCTGTGTGTGTGTGTGTGTGTGTCTCACTCTCCCTGTGTGTGTGTGTGTGTCTCACTCTCCCTGTGTGTGTGTGTGTCTCACTCTCCCTGTGTGTGTGTGTGTGTGTCTCACTCTCCCTGTGTGTTTGTGTGTGTGTCTCACTCTCCCTGTGTGTGTGTGTGTGTGTCTCACTCTCCCTGTGTGTTTGTGTGTGCCTCTTTGTTGTGTGTATGTGTCTGCATGTCGATGTATGTGTCTGTGTGTGTGTGACTTGTATATGTGACTCCCGGAGATAAGATCCAGACAATGCTCAATTATAACCTCATAAGCGAAGCATGCCACTCTACAAGAAGCAATCATGTCCTTGCCTTCCTCCGCATGTTTTATGAAGAAAACGTGAGTTCCATAGCAGATGCTAACGTTTGAGTGTGAAGGTTCAGAAACCGGGTGACGAACTCCTTGTGGTCCGGGTTCATGCCCGGGGGTAGGCGGAAAAGCCACATTTCTCCCAGCTTTACGGTACATAAAATGGAATCAGGGTCGAAGTTTGCGATATCCATAGTACCGAGCCAAAGGGTTTACAACTCATGGTTTCTGGATAATTTAAAAAAAAAAAAAAAAAGAAAAGACCATCTTTCCTATAGTCCACAGTTCGTTGGTAATAAAGCAAAGAAAATATAACTGGAGCACATCGTGATGGTAGGAAAGTTGGAGGGGAGAAGAGGCAGAGGGAGACCGAGAGAAAATATGCTGGACTGTTTGACATTATGGCATTGAAGAGCATCTGTGTCAGAGTTGATTACAAGTGCACGATACAGAAGCTTGTCAATAGACTCGACTACCAACGCCACATGGCATGGACTCTAGGATAAAGAAAACAAAGCCGCTTATGCGCAACGTTTGTTATTTCCACCTTAGTGCATTTGAGTAGCTTTTATTTGCCACTTAGTATTTTCAGGCGTCTGAGGCTTAGGTTTTGCGAACGCGTTTCGTAATGCCGGGATGCCGGGATGCCGAGATCTATCCCCGCTGCGGGTCTTGTGCTTTGTGATGTTTACGACAGTGGTATCGAGAAGCCGACAATCCAGAAAGCAACGGCAAACTACTAGACGAAATTTTCCCAGAAACACCACATCAGCCTAAAAGTGCTGTGGTTGGTTCTGCAATGTCATGTAAAGGATGTGCAACTGGCTTTTTTTTTTCTTTCTAACTTTAGATACCCCAAAGACACACGTGTAATTCCTGCTCTACAGTCAAAAAAAAAGTATAACTTTTCATACAGTTACCAACTAATATTTGTTATTCAATGTTCAAACTAACAATAACAAGAATCATCGCCGGTGCTGTGGAGTACGTGCTCTGTTCTTGATACCATCTTCAGGTGGCAACCTAGAGGGTGGGAAGATGCTGAGACGAGGACATGGAGAGAGAAGAAGGCAAAGAAATCGGAGAGCCGGAGCCCGGGGAGTCAGAAGATAAACGGAGTGTTTGAGATAAAAGACTGGTCGGTTCTACACCACTTGATGATGACTTTATGTATGACCAGCTAGATGTTATGAGGGTCCTTTGAGAGCGCGTCAACAGGCGCTGCGAGCAGTTATCAAAGGTGAGAAGGATATACAATCAGAGAGTTACTGGTGCCATCGGAATTGGAACTCTTCGTTTGCTGCTAAAGATATTGACGGGACGCTTATGGGAGTGTCCGTAATGCTATGATGTCGATTCTTAATTCAACATTAAACATTGAACAATATTTTTGTTTAAACTTGATTTTCTCAAAACAAGTATTTACCCTCAAGGTACGTTTACGTGGTTCCAAAAGAATGAGGTAAAATGGTCAACTATCATTACTTTGCTGCTGCATTTCTTAAAATTTATAGACATGGTCTGGTACCAATTTTTGGAAGCGCAAAAACAAAAACAGTATGATAATAATATATATTTTAACTTCGTTTTCTTCTAGATAACGTGAGAAGGATGCAGATCGGGTGGCCGTGTGTTTAAAGGGCAGGACTATCATGCGGGAGAGGGGTTCGATCCTCGATCTATAAGGTGTATAGAAAAGCTTGCTGTTGTTAGTCGTAGCAAGCTTTTTTTTCCTGACAATAGCTAGTTGTTGTATTTTGATCTATATGCAGATTGAAACAACATAGTTCGGTCGCAGAGCTATAGGTTTGAGTACATGGCGGAACACTGTGAGCTAGAATTTCTTTATGAGTGCTTTTCGAATGTGCCCGACCGGGTTTGTGTGGTAAACTAAAAATTCAGAAAATTCCGCGTGGCCTGGTGCCAGAGAACTAATAATGTCCGGTGCAGTTAATTGCGTGTGCAACCACTGAGCTGACGTAACTTCTGCGTACATGGACGATGAACTGCATTTCCAATGCCGGACTGGTTCTACATACTGTGTTTTTTTCAATCGGCGCAGGAGAGGAGTAATTATAGGGTGACCCGTTTGCAATGAAGTTAAAACTATGATTACCTGACGTTATCTTGGCAAGGAGGGAGGTGCTTTGGTCTAGAGGCTAGGCGCTCGCCTGCGGATCGGAAGGTCTTGGGTTCGGTTCCTGACGAGGGCCAGACTTGAAAAAAAAACGACTTTGGCTCCCAAGTCGAACCAGACTTGAGTGGGTACCAGGTGCAGTCCTGGGAAGTAAAGGCGGCCAGAGTGATGCTGTCCACATCATCCACCAAATGCCGTATAGTCAATAAAATATAGGTCTAGCCCTATATACCCTATACGCCTAGAGGCGTGTAAAAAGGTCCTTTACTTTTACTTCTACATCGGCAAGAGACGGAGATCGCTTCTGTCGCAGGCAAAAAAAAAATAAAAAAATCCTAACCTGCAGTTTTTGGCGACTGTATTAGTTGTGTGGCCTTAACAATGCAGGCATAGGAGCCTCCTTCTTTTCCATACCCTGTCTCCTTTACTACACAGCTCTGAAAGGTACAGGAAAGGTCAGAGGATACACTTCCTTGCATCAGGTTTTATCCCATATGGCCCAGTCTCTCTCTCTCTCTCTCTCTCTCTCTCTCTCTCTCTCTCTCTCTCTCTCTCTCTACAGAACAGCTGGCAGCCTGCATAGAGCGTCGCATAAAGCACGACCTCTGTAGCTCCGGCGACGATCGACAGGGATCTCTGAAAGTTAAAAAAAACAGGCAGTGATGAGAAGAAGCAGACTGGAAAGGATAGTGGCGCTCTTCATAATTAATTGGGAAAAAAACACACACACACATTTATATATATATATATATATATATATATATATATATATATATATATATATATATATATATATATATATATATATATATATATATATATATATATATATATATATATGGTTTGGCTATTTGATCGGTGAAACAAGAACACCGTGCTGTTTGATGCTTCTAGTACTTGTGTAGGCTTGCTAACAGGATAGGATTCACACTGAGACACACACACACACAAAAACCAATCTAAGCAGAATGTCTTGGCACTGGAACCCACAGATTCAAAGAAGTAAAGTATTTTATTATGGACAGACCAGAACAGGTCATTATCCTCCGCCTCAGAACAGGGCACAACCGATTAAGTAACCACATGTACACAAAATTCAAGATAGGTGGATCAGCCATGTGCACCTGTGGAAATGTGCCCCAGACCGCAGAGCATGTACTCCAGGACTGCACCGAATTTGACACATTAAGGCAAACCTTTTGGCCAGAAAGAACAACAGTGGAACGTAAACTCTATGGACGGCTGAATGAATTAACAACAAGAGTGAAATTTATACAAGAGACAAAATTGCTGATATAGGCAACTTATTTCAGGCGAACGAAAGAAGAAGAAAAAGAAAAGTAAATGCAGAAAAAATTAACCCACCCCCCCCCCCCCACCTTCACCTCCCCCCTCTTCCGCCCCCCCCTCCCCGCAAAAAAAGTTTCCGAGAAGGGAACTAAAAAGAAGGTGTAAAATGATGGAGAAAATTTGGGACGAGCTGCATGCAGCAGGGAAGGATAAGACGATTTGGCGTGGGTCGGTTGAGGGCCTATGCTCCACTTGAGACATAAGGTGCAAGAAAAGAAGACGCTTTGTGCCTTCTTCCTCTAACTTTATCTGGTTATTTCTCTACCATTATTCTCCCTACTTTCCATATCTCGATCGTTCTAACCGAAGTTGACCCTCTCATACGAGCCTGCATCTCTCACTCCTAACTCAACATGTTTTAAAAAAGAGAACGAGGAAATATATCAGCCTTGTACTCCGGCATGCCGTTATATGCTCTCCAGAGCTTGCACTTAATTTGCCCCACTGCGAGAGAAACCATAAAATAATGATTGAATGTTTTCTCTGGGCCGTTAACTACAAGTAGGCAGACCACCCCGAATGTGTAGCCGAAACTCTACTCACAATTTTAAACACAAAACAGGTTCAGACGCGAGCCTACCTGCCATATTTTGCTGGGTACCAGGCATCGATCATATGAGAGTTCTTATATGCTATGTCTCTCCATGTGGGTTCCGGGGCCCCAGTGTGGGGGTGGGGAGAAACAAGAATAGACACAATACCATCCCCAGCAAGCAAGACGTAAAAGTCGACTAATGGGGAGCTTTCTACAAAGTTGGAGTGCAGTTGAATAGCATTGATTAGACAACAGCTAGATGGAATGTTTAGATCTTAAAATGATGAACTTCCTGTCTAGCCATCAAAGGGGATTCAACAAATACCCATGCTTTACATGTTTGCGATACTAGGGACATCGGAGAAAATTGTGACAACTGGGCATATCAATGGAAAAAGGGGTAGAGGCAGACCAAGAAAGATGATTCTGGATCGGCTGAAACGATGGCATGAAGGGATATCATCTAGAGATCTTTTCCAGGCAACCAGGGATCGTGATCTGTGGAGACGCGTCAGGGCCCATGATGATGACTGGGGAAAATATAAAAACTGTACACTTATGTTCAACAAACCTTTCATCGATCAAAAAAGAGTTTGTACTGGTATCATTACTTTTAAACTAGGATTGATGAAACCGTTTTGTTATGGCACTAAACAAAGCTGGTATCTGTTTTAATTACTTACGCCGAATGTTTCAAGAAACTGAGCATAGTAAAGTAAAGTTAGGGACCCTTTTCCTCGTCTGCAGGTGTTCTGTGCATAGATGGCTAGACCCATGTTTTATTCACCAGTCGGAACTCGGTGAACGCTATGGTTACCATACCGCCAGCTGGACTGCACCTGGTACCCATTTGAGGCTGGGTCAACCTGGGAGCAAAGGTCAGTTTTGAAAGATGTCAGGACAAACCCACGACCCTCCAATTCGCAGGCGATCGATTAGCAGCTTCACCACTGCAGCGCCCAGAATTTGGCATAGACAAACATAAACCTGGACCTTTTTAGCGGAAGACATATTAGATGGGTAATAAACGAACAAAGGTCTCTTAATTTGATTAGCAAAACGATGAGTGCACACCTTGGTCATCATGTGTTTTAGTTGTGCATAACTTTCTGGGTATCTTTAAAGTAGACAACTATTTCGAATTAGTTGGAAACATAGTGTCGAGTTTTTGTAAGTTTCGATGAAACATGGGTATAACATTGACTGACTGACTGACTTTCTATCCCACCAGGACATCACACAAACGATAAACACCCGATGACACAATGTGCTATCATGTGGATGAGGTTCACCGTGGAGAGGTCCCAGAAACCGCGTTCAGCCAATTAGCCATATTTATGGCCTGGCTATATTACGGCCCCTGGCCAGAGCCAGTGTGGGGCTTCAAGTAACGAAAAATGTAATCCTAAAAAGGACGGCAAAGTACAAGACATGACATTACATTGTCCCCATGTTAATGTTAGTTAGTTGCGTAACTTTACATGACATTGCAGAACCAACCACAGCATTTATTTGCTGTTATGTTTTTTTCTAGACACATTTTACGTTTAGTAGTTTGCCATTGCAACTGAGCGCTCAGCTCTCGGGACCACTGTCGAAACGAGCGCAAGACAAATCTTCCGCAGCAGGGATCGAACCTGGCACCCCAGCATTACAAAGCGCGTTCACAACGCCTAAGCCACAGACACCGAACACTGTCCCCATGATCATTAATAGTTCCCCCCCCCCCCAACACCCATCCACGCCCCCCTGAAGATGGCCAGCCCATGGATCACTCAGACTTTGTCATTGCCCTTAGAGAGATAGGACGTTCTGTGGATTTTGGAAGCAACGTATTCTAAGAATACGGGAATTGGGAGTAAAGATTGGCACAGCTAAGCATGAGAAGCACACTGGACGCACACGAAGTCTTGTTAACCAACATAGGACTGGTACTATTAACCGCACCACGCTGATGAATATGTTGAGAGGGGAACCTGAGCGCCTGTGGATGTGTTCGGAGTGCTGTGAAGATAATCTAACTCATAACTTCTCTCCCCGAGAATCTTGGCCACCTTAGTTACGAGAAACGTGAAAGATTTTTATCAAGATATGAAAACAATGCAAGAGAAATACCGGGCACTTTCGGATGCCCATATATAAAGGCAGGTTACTATTGGAATCTTTAGCGTGACTGTCACGGCATATCACAGTCAAGAACATTTTTGGAAAGAACCTTGTAGTATGTTGACTATTAGTAAACATACATTATTGAGAAAGTTTTATTTTAATACATTGTAGTGAGTGTGTTCATGTGTATGTGTATGTGAATGTGTGTGTTTTGTGAAGGTAGTAAATCGCAATTATTACACATAATATGACTGTAAATTAAAGTCAACGTCTCACTGATACAACCAGACTAGATTTGTACATAATATTGCCCTACTAAGAAAGTCGCTTTTAGTCACATAAAAAAAACTCGAGCTGACTGGGGAAAAAAAGTGATTGAATTTTAAAATCAGCAACATAAAGTTATCCTAGAACATCTGTACACCTATGAAATAGATTATTAGTTTCTTGTCAAACTTCTAAATATATGTATAACACTTGTCAAACCTCCTGATAACAGATGTATACTTACTTGTCAAAATTCTAGATAATAGATGTATAGTTACTTGTCAAAATTCTAGATAATAGGTGTGCAGTGACTTGTCAAACCTTTAGATAACATGAGTGTCCAGCTGTTTTTAGAAGTTAATAGTTAGTGATGTATAATTACTTTTAAACCTCTGGATAAAAGATGCATAGTTGTCACTTGTGGAACCTATAGAATACTGTAGATAGCAGGTGCACAGCTGTTTCAGCACCTCTAGACGGTTGGTGCAAGTCACTTTTAACTTGTAGATTGGCGAACAGTTACATTTTGAGCTTTAATAACATTACTTTTCCAATCTCTAGATAAAAGATATATATAGTCACTTGATAAACATGTAAATAATAAATGTATAGTTTCTTGTCAAACATCTAGATAATAGATGCCAAGTTATTTGCCAAACTTCTTTACAGCAGATGTTTAGTTACTTGTCAAATCTCTAGATAATAGGCGTGTAGAGACTTGACAAACTTCTAAATAACAGATGCGTGACAATTATTTTTCGATTCTAATAGTTAGTAGGTGTACAATTACTTTTAAAACCTCTAGATAATCGAGAAATAGTTATTAACTAATCGAACCTGTAGGCAGTAGGTGCAATTCTGTGCAAAGTTACACATTGTGACTTTGTAGGTCGGTCAATATTTACATTTTTAACTTGTTGATAGGTGCATAGTTAAATTTAAAACTTGTAAATAAATGAATAGATAAATTGTGAACGTGTAGATGGGAATGGTTGCATTTTGAATATGTGGTTAGTGAATAGTTACATTTTTTAAAGTTGTAGTTAGGTGAATAGTTACATTCTTAGCTTGCAGACAGGCGAATAATTAAATTTTGAACTTGTAGATAGATGTATAGTACATTTCCAACTTGAAGATAGTTACTTGTCACACTTTTAGATAAAAAAGATGAATGGTTAATTGTTAAATCTCTAGATAATATATGTATAGTTAGTAAACTATCAAAGATTTGGATAATAATGGTATTGTTATTTGTCAAACCTTAAGATTTCAGATGTAGAGTTACTTGCCAAACATCTAGATAATAAATGGAAAGTTATTTTTCCAAACTCATGATAACAGGTGTATAATCTGCTGGAGACAGCTATAGATTGTGTGTACATAGTTACCTGTAAAACATCTAGATAACTGATGATTCGTAGCTATATTTTTTTTGACGCTGTAGTTTGTAGGTGTATCATTGCTTATGTATCGTTTAAATTTGTGATGGATAGTTGTTAAATGTCGAACACGTAAATACATGACGTATAGCTGCTTTTGGCACACCTGGACAGTAGATGAAATATTACATTAGAACCTACATACAGTAATGCTAGTTGCGTATCCTTTACAGGACGTTGCAGAATCAAATACATAATTTTTTGGCTGTCGTGGTTTTTTTTTGAGGCAAATTTTACGTTAAGTAGTTTGTCATTGCTTCTGAATGGTCAGCTGTCAGTACGCCTATCGAAATCAACGTAATACATATCGTCCGCAGGTGGGATCGAACCCGGCACCCCGGCATTGCGAAGCGGGTTCCCAACGTCCAAGCCATACACAGTATCTTTATTACAAAAAAAACATTACAAACATGAAGTTAATAGTTAAATTTGAATATTTTGAACTTGTACATAACTGGTGAATGGTTCCAATTTAAAATTTTTGAAACTAGATGCATAATTACAGTTTGAACTTGTAGATAAGTGAATTTTTAGTTTTTGAACTTAATGAAAAATGAAAATGTGACATTTTACAATTGTAGATAGTAGTTGAATAGTTACACTTTGAAGCTGTGGATAGTAGGCGAATAGTTACATTTTGAAGTTGTTGATAGCAGGTGAATATTTACAATTTAAAGTTGCTGATTGTAGGTAAATAGTTACATTTTGAAGTTGTAGACAGTAGATGAATAATTACATATTGTACTTGTAGTTAGTAGGTGTATAATTGCAAATACATTGTCCAGATTTGAGATTGGTAGTTGTGACTTCTACAACCTGTAGATAGACGTAGTATACCTACTGTTGGCATCCCTAAACATTAGATGGATTATAACATTGCAACCTATACACAGTAAGCAAAGTAAAGTGAAGATGCATTTTCACGCCTTTAGGCGCATCGGGCATATGGGAAGAGCACCCATATTTTGACAGACCAATCGGCACTAGGTGGGTAATGTGGTCAGCATTACGCCGGCCCCCTTTACTTCACCAGGACTTACATCCTGGTTCCTATTTTAGGTTGGGTCGACCCGCGACGCCCCATACCTATACACAGCACCTCTATAATAATATTACAAACAGGCAGATAATAGTTTATTTCAAACATAGAGACAATAGTTTATTACAAACTAGCAGATAATAGTTTATTTCAAACATACAGATAATAGTTATATTAGAATATTTTGAACTTGTACACAGTTGGTGAAAAGTTATATATTGAAATTATTGATAGCAGATGAATAGTTAATTTTGAACTTGTAGATAAGTACATAGGCAGATGACACAGGCCTCCCTTCGAACAGCGTAAAGGGAATAGGAAATTTAATGTTGTCTGTCCAAAAGCACAATGAAGATCAAAATCTGTTCTTGAAATTAATGAAAACGAAAATAATGTCCACAGATAAAACTGGCTGTCACCCAAAAATAACAATAAATGACGAAGAGATTGACAATGTCACAAACTTTGAATATCTAGGCTCTATAATAAACAGCAATGGAGACTGTTCGACAGAAATTTAAAGGAGGATGGCCATAGCAATGCAAAGATTGAACAGCCTTTAAAGTCTATGGTTAAGCACCAGCAAGGAGATCAAAATTAGAATTTTGAGAGCATGCATCTTCCCTGTGGCTACATACGTATGTGAGTCGTGGACTATCTCTCAGTTCTTAAAAAACAGATTAGGGGCTTTTGAGCTGAAATGGTATAGAAAGATTCTCAGAATATCTTGGGCAAAGAAAAGGAGAAATACTGACATCTCGAAAGATCTGAACGTCAAGGAAGATTGGCTAATAAACAGCATCCTGTATCGGAAGCTGAAATATTTTGGTTATATCAAGCGCCACGACTGATTGGAAAAAAACTAAAGCAGAAGGCATGGGACCAGGAAGGAGGGTCAGGTTCCGACCGACACGAAGATGGGTACAGGATGTAAGTGACTCCTTGAGTATGAAAGTACATTGGGTGGGAGAGCTGGCGAGAGAATGAGTTTCTTTCAGGCAGATTGTGAGGAGAGCGACGTTCTGCTAAGGACCTGCTACATGATGATGATGATGAGATAAAAACATATCATTTTGAACTTGTAGACAGATGAAAATTTACATTTTTAAACTGTAGATAGTAGTTAGATAGATATATTTTGAAGCTGAAGATAATAGTTGTATTGTTACCTTTTAAAGTTGTTGACAGTAGCTAAATATTTTCACTTTGAAGTTGTAGATTTTGTTTGACGAGCTACATTTTAAAATTGTAGATATTAGGGTGATAATTACACTTTGAAGTTGTAGATAAGAGGGGAATAGCTACTTTTTTAACGTTGTAGGCGGTAGGTCATCATCAACATTATACAGTTGTACATATTTTGTGAATGGTTACATTTTCAAGTTTATGATAATAAGTAAATTATTACATGCCAAAGTGATAGATGGTAGTTGAATAGATGGTGTGGGAATTGTAATATTTTACAATTGCAGTCAGTAGGTGAATAGTTACATTGAAAATTGTAGATATTTTTTTAATTGGTAATTGGTAAATAGTAACTTTTTGAACTTGAAAAAACAAAAAACTTTCTCGTAGTTTTCGAACAATGTCACCAGGAAAAAGATTGAGATCAACACAGAACGAGCATGATTAGACGTTTTACACTTGTGGAGCTGCTGAGGATCAGATCGGAGCACCTCTATATCTGTCCGGAGTGCTGTGATGATAGCCTTCTCTAATCACTAATATTCTCAACGACATCAAATTGTATAATGTAGGCAACAGACATCGTGGAGACGCCACGATGTATGTTGCCTACATTATTCAACGAGAAACTGTATTTCTGGTGGCGACTGTTGGCTTTGGCCCCTCTAGCAACTGTCTTATGTATTTACTTTGCGTGCGCATATCTCTGAATTGTGCCAGGACTAACTGTTTACCAGTTTTTATCCGGTAGGACAGAGAGAGAGTCATTTCTTAGGATTTAAAAAAAAACTGGCACAGGAACCGAGCAAGTATGGCGTGACCCGATTACACTGAAGTTGAAAAATCGTTCACGACCACGACTGTGTCGACGATATGTTTATGATTTATTTTCGAACGCCTTGTATTATTACCACACAATGGCTATACTTTTGTTTCGTCACTACTTATCTTCATGGGCGCATATAAAACATAAGTAGCCCATACATTACTGCAGCCTAATCAGGAGTGTAATGTGATTACATCCGAAGATCTGAGACCCAAGATGCAAACTTCTCCCTGATTACCGCTCACTTTAAAGAAATAAATCCCTTACGTAGGACCACACAGAAAGTGTGATTCCATGCCTAACCAATGAAAGCCTAGATTACAAGCACAACTTGCTTGCTGAGCATGCAAACATAGTGCGGGTTTGATTGGCATGAGATGGGTAGGCAAATCAGAGCAGCAGGCTTTGATGGCAAGGGGGCGGATCCGAACTGGCTGCCCCGGAAGTGCCCTAGACAGCCGGCCTGGGTTTGAAGCACGTTATCTATAAGAGCTGAACTTCTGCCAGATAATAGGACGGATGTAGATTTGGTGTAGGGGCTGAAGAGTGAAGAGGAGTCGCGGTTTGGCATGCCGAGGCTCTTAGGTTCACATCCACATGAATATGTGGTTAGATAAAAAGCCAATGGAAATATTTTTTTTTAACGAACAAGCCTAGATGCCAGGAGGAAAAGATAAAAGTACCTGTTTCACGCCATAGGTAGGTTGGTAGGTACTTTGCTTAGGGGGAAAATCGTGACGTTCAATCAGTATCCCCGAAGGGGAGCTTTAGGTTGTAATTGTGACTGGGTCATGTGCTTAGCTTAGCATTGCACACATAGGCCGGAAACGAATCCAGCAGTGTTAATGCGATAAAAGGACACAGGCTCGAATACTGCCAGACCGGCGACGAAGTCGTCTGCTGGCAAGCCGGTGGGAGACCCGGTCGTCTATGTTTCACGCTCTATGAGTATTAGACATTAATGGTCCCCTCGATTTACGACGAGAGTTCCGTTCAGACTAAAAGGTCGGGAGTCGAACTGGTCGTAAATCGATTTGCATTTTCCAATACAATTTTTTTTTAAAAAGAGCTTATAGAAATTGTATAAAAAACTGAGAAATTTATTCTATGTACGTATAATTATTGTAATAATGTAGGAAAAGGGTGGGTGGGGGGGGGGGCATAATAGGTACTCTATTGCATCAGTTCCGGAAACATTTAGACCCTACCAATGTAGTTATTTTCCTTTACTTATTATTTTTTTTTATTAATTTTGTTGTAATTGCGCGTGGTCATAAGTCTTGTATGTATCGTAAGTTGAGGAGAAGATGTGTTTGTTTTTTAGACCAAATACCAGAGTGTACTCGCGAAAACTGTGCTCTCTGGACATAGCGAAAAGTGTGCTCTCTGGACATAGGGAAAAGTGTGCTCACTGGAAAAAGGGAAAAGTGTGCTCTCTGGACATAGGGAAAAGTGTGCTCTCTGGACATAGCAAAAGGTGTGCTCTAAGGACATAGCGAAATGTATGCTATCTGGACACAGAAAAAAGTGTGCTTTCTGGACACAGCGAAAAGTGTGCTCTCTGAAGACAGCGAAAAGTTTGCTCGCGGCATTTTTGAGCCATTTATGCTAAAACTGTAATGTTTGACAGCTACCAGATACTAGTACTGCGAACATAAATTCTCTAGAGCGAAGCGACAAAGTGGAAAATATGACGGTGTGCCACCCTCTCCATTGTAATCGTTACATGGTTATGCTTACATCTGCGAAATGATCCCCTCCCCCTACCCTACATACAGAGGGAAAGGGAGAGACAGAGAGAATAGATAAGGACCGACAACATCAATAGCAGGAAAACATGAAGTGATCGAATTGGATTACCAGCGGTTCTCGAGGTAATTGATATCACCCTTCCTATTGTAGATCTGAACCGGTCACCTTCTAAGTAAGACCTGGACACATAAACACATTAGTTAATCGGCATCCTTCATCTACTTAGCAAAACAACAACACCACAACATCTAGCATGAGAGTGGAGGTGGAGGTGGTAACTGCAGCTCTCCGGTGGCTAGAGAACAAGATGTATACACATGTCGTGATTGTAACAGACTCTGAAAGCATGCTGAGACAGGTGAAGACTGGGATGCTTCGAGCAGACTGGCAAGCTTCACTGGAAAGGTCACGGGTGGTAAGCATACTTTGGATCTTTTCTCCAGGCTATGTCGGCGTCGTGGGTAATGAACAGACAGACTGGCTAGATCCGCACCACTTGGTGGTGAACTGATACATGACAAGTCCGATACGGTCAAGGCGCTTCGAGAAAAAGCAACGGAATCAGTAGAGAAACAAGATTATTATGGCCTGGAGAGAATGAGGCACCTGGGTGTAACCAGAGAGGTCTGGCCAGCTCACAACACTCAGAGGAAAGGAAAGACGGAATTATAACCAGATTGTGACCGGTACCATAAGCATTGGAACTGCACTGGCTGCTGAAGATGAGGACGGAGCATAAATGGGAATTCCCTTAGTGCTGTGATGTGAATTCTTGACTCAACTCAGCGAAACAACAATAATGCCAAACTTCAGTAGACGTGTTTATCCCTTGCAGTTGTTCTGTAAATCGGGCTAGTTGCCAGCGCCCCTTTGGGGGGAAGAAATAGAGGGCGGCATCAAAACCTCTTCCCTATTTGTCTACAACAGGCAATACACAATAGATTGGAGCGTAGCTTGTCTGCCCATTTATTGCACAGCTCAAGCAGCGGGCTTCATCGCCGTACTCAACAACGTCAGATCACTCGGTTGGTAACTATCCGGATATCGTGATTTAAGTAGTTATTTCCCCTGCCATTACAAGTCGATGGCAAGAGGGGAGGTCACCCCAACGTGGAAGGACTGAGCAGTGGTAGAACGGTGTTGCGGCGACAAGACCTTCATCGGCAAACATTATCATCCCCTACATACGTGTAATGGTATAAAAGAATAACTAATGTAGAGCTTTGGGAGAGAACTAAGCAAGCTCAAGAAGACCAAGACGTTAGGAAAAGACGCTGGCGTCGGATAGGACACACATTGGGAAAACCGGAGAACAGCATACCAAGAATGTCTTTGCATTGGAACCCACAGGTGCATAGAAATAAAGGAAGGCCACACACTCACAAAATACAAAGAAGAAAGCTGGAGAATGAAGTTAAAAAGCGGAGGACATAGGAAGAGCTCCGTGTAAGAGCAAAGTCGTATAGAAAGGTGGATAGAAAGGCAGAAGAAGAAGAAGAAGACATTAGGCATTTTTAATTTCTGGGTTGCCATTTTTGATGCATTAAAAGTGGAAAGCAGACAATTTGTACTTGTTTAGATTCCCCCCTCCCCCCCCCCCCTCTTCTCCTTTTTAAGGTTATGTTTCCTTTGTGTGTGCTTGAAATGGGGATATCTGTTGACTTGTCATCTGGACTGAGACTTTGTAATCTCAGGGGGTCAAATCGTCAGGCAGCTACCACGAGGGAAGATTATAATAGCAAGGAAGTATTAATGTTAATTTACAATGCACTGTTTATTCCCCTAGTTATACTGGGATAATTACCCCATGCACTGGCAGATATGGAGCTCTGTTATTTACACTTAGTAACAAGTAAAGTAAAGGTTCCCTTTCCCAGCCTTAGACCAATTGACACTTGGTGAATGATGTGGTCAGCATCACGCGGGTCGCCTTTACTTCCCAGGACTGCACCTACTACCCCACTCAAGGCTGGGTCGATCTGTTAGCTAAGGTCACTTCTGAAAAAAATAGTCCATCTCCGTCAGGACGCGAACCCACGTCCTTCCAATCTGCAGGCGGGCGTCCATCCACCAACGCCACTACCGTTAACTACAGTGAAAAAAAAAACAACAACCGAAAATGCAGTGGTACAGACACGCAATAAGCTTAAACAGCCTGACAAAAACAACACCACATTTTGTTCAGTAGAGGTGAACAGAAGAAAATGTAGACTAACAAAGAGATACAGAACTTCATTGACCGAAAATGCACCCATGAAATGATCTTCAAAGGTGGAGGCAGCTAGTCAGACGGTGGAAAGCAACTGCTGACTCAATGACATGCAGTGTTCTGGGCGATGAAGATGACAATGATGTTGATGACAATGATGTAGATGACAATAATGAAGGTTACAGTGATAAAGATGACAATAAGAAAATGACAATGAGGAAGATGACAATGATGTTGATGACAATGATGTAGATGACAATAATGAAGGTTACAATGATAAAGATGACAATAAGAAAATGACAATGAGGAAGATGACAATGATGAAGATGACAATGATGAAGATGACAATGATGAAGATGACAATGATGAAGATGACAATGAGGAAGAAGACACTGACTGAGATGACAATGAGGAAGAAGACACTGATTAAGATGACAATAATGAAGATGACTATGATGAAGATGACAATGAGGAAGATGACAACGAGAAAATGACAATGAGCAAGATGACAATGATAAAGATGGCAATGATGAAGATGACAATTATGTAGATGACAATGATAAAGAATACAATGAGGAAGATGACAATGATGAAGATGACAATGAGAAAGAAGACACTGATTAAGATGACAATGAGGAAGAAGACAATGATTAAGATGACAATGAGGAAGAAGACAATGATTAAGATGACAATGAGGAAGATGACACTGATTAAGATGACAATGAGGAAGAAGACAATGATTAAGATTACAATGAGGAAGAAGACACTGATTAAGATGACAATGAGAAAGAAGACAATGATTAAGATTACAATGAGGAAGAAGACACTGATTAAGATGGCAATGAGGAAGATGACAATGAGGAAGAAGACACTGATTAAGATGACAATGAGGAAGATGACAGTGATGAAGATGACAATGATGAAGATAAAGAGGAAAGCGATGATACTATGTTAGTACAATTTCTCTGGACATGTTCGGGCCTCTTATATCACACACGTGTCCAGGAGATCTTGTTGCGGTTCGTCCATCGCAGGTTTTGATGACCACTTCCTCCTTCATTCATCAAGAAACTGCAGCAGATGTCTGTCTATCATTCATCCACTTTTAAAAACCACAAAAACAAAACAAACCAAAATTTTGACCATGTTCAAACTACTACAAACAGTTTCGACTATACTTGTCGTCAGGTTTCTTTGTGCCAAATGTGTTGGCTAAGAAGTGTTAATTTGCACCAAAATAAGTGACTCTGACCGGTACTCTAGTACCTGGTGTGGGTTTTTGAGGGTGGGAGTGGTGGGAGAGGTGGGAGTGGTGGGAGTGGTGTGAGTGGTGGGAGTGGTGGGAGAGGTGGGAGAGGTGGGAGTGGTGTGAGTGGTGGGAGAGGTGGGAGTGGTGTGAGTGGTGGGAGAGGTGGGAGTGGTGGGAGTGGTGGGAGAGGTGGGAGTGGTGGGAGTGGTGGGAGAGGTGGGAGAGGTGGGAGTGGTGTGAGTGGTGGGAGTGGTGGGAGTGGTGGGAGTGGTGGGAGAGGTGGGAGTGGTGTGAGTGGTGGGAGTGGTGGGAGAGGTGGGAGTGGTGGGAGTGGTGGGAGTGGTGGGAGTGGTGGGAGAGGTGGGAGTGGTGGGAGAGGTGGGCAGGTGTGCCTGACTATCACCACTACCTCATTAGTGAGCTCTCCTGCTGACTGAAGATTATTGAGGGAGTGGGCTTTTTTTTCACCTGGACTTGGAGTTCTAGTAATTCTCCCTGGTCTCTGGGTAGTGAGATCGGACGTCCGTGTATTGTGGCGCACGTTAAAAAAAAAAATCCATAGGCAGTTGAAAATCGAAAGGAGTAGAATAACAGCGCTGCCCGCACAAAATTTAGACGTAAAAGTCTACCCAAAATATTTCAGGAGCCTCGCCGGTGCTACAAAGCCTGTGCACTGTGCTGAGCTTTTTCGGACTCAGACTTGAGTTAGAAGAAGCACGGAAGCACTTATGGGCTACTTCTCGTGTGCTATAATGTTGATCCTCTGTCAAAACCTTAAAAGAAGTAGAAGCTGTTATGCACGAGTATAAGAGCTTCCGTGTCTGTAAGATGACTTATTAGCCCCATGCGGATCCGGAAGGGTCTCGGCAATGGGAGCAGGAAACTCTGCGTTTAAGCTCGGAGTTTAACGCCAGTGAACGGGACGCGAAAGAAGAAGTAAAGAGACTGACTAATTGATAGGCAGAATGAGGTAAACTGTATTCATAGGTTCGATTCTTTCTAGCTTGTAGGAAACTGTATACAGAATATTTTTTTTAAGGGCGAAGAATGCGTGGGGGAGGGGGGGGGGGTGGGGGCAACTATTTGGAAATATCACGTAGTAAATATGACCAAAATATTTCAGCTTCCACGACAAGATGCTGTTTATAAGCCAAAATTCCATGGTGTTCAGATCTTTTCAAATGTCAGTATTTCTTGTCATCTTTGTTCAAGGTATTCTGGGAATCTTTCTATCTTTTAGCTCAAAAGCCCCTATTTACTTTCTTACGCACTGTGACTCACAACCGTATGTTACCACAGGGAAAACTTGAAGATAAAGAACATCATATGAAGACTCCTGCTCCAGTTTCGAGGATAGAAGCGTGAGGACTAACCAAAGGATGGAGAATATGATAATAACTAGCAATGCGAATATACATCAACGAAGCCAACAAATAGTATATAAAAGACCTGTAGGTAACAATTCCAGTGTTAATAATCGGAAAATAATATGTGAATAACAATGTACAAAAAAAAAATTAATTGATGCAACATGAAGAAAAGATACGGGTGGAATATAACGGAAGGCAAGTAGAGACGTGAATAATACAGCAACTTACGTAACAAAGGGTTACTGTCGAACATCATATCTGAAAAAATATATATATATATATATATATATATATATGTATATATATATATATGTTATGTATATACATATTATAAGATATATATATGTATATATATATATATATATATATATATATATATATATATATATATAATAAATATATATATATATATATATTTAGCAGTCATACTCAAGGAGTCACTTATATCTTAGGCCCATCTTCGTGTTGGTCGGCACCTGCCCTTCCTTCCTGGTACTACTAAGATGGTCAACAAATGCCCGCAGAATTCGCATGTGTCGGCTGAAAGGCGCAAATATCACAGCCATGCTTAAAGGGAAAAACTGTCAGTAAACATTCACAAGACCCCATGAGCACACTCAACAGAAAGCAACATACAACAATTTACAGTCGACGAACAGGGCACTGCAAGCTCAACTATCACACGCATAAAATAAAGTGTGCCTGTCACACAGGACCACAAACATTTAAGCACATTCAGCAGACCTGCCCCCTCTACATACAACTTCGAAAAGACACCTGGCCTCAAGAGCAAAGTGTGCAGAGTAAGCTATGGGTAACCACGAAGGACCTGCTACTGACATGCGAGTTCACAGAGGCAACCCACCTGATGGTCTGATCTGAGCATACGAAACCGAACGCAAAGAAGAAGAAGAAGAAGAAACGGGCACAACGCAGAGGAAGATATATATATATATATATATATATATATATATATATATATATATATATATATATGTGTGTGTGTGTGTGTGTGTGTGTGTATCGATGTGTGGGTTCCGGGGTCTCAGGGTGGGAAAAACAAGAATAGACCCACTGCCACTCCAGCAAGCATGTCGTAGGAGTCGACTAATTGGGGACTTCATACGAAGTCGGAGTGCATCTGATCGAGGTGCAAGGAACAAACAGTTGCACGCAGATAAGCCAGTAAAACGGATGAACAGGTAAAACTCAGGTCCAGGCACAAAACTAAATTCCAAACTGACGAACAACCAGTACTTTCCTCCAGAGCTTACAGCCGGTGAACGAGGAAGAAACAGAACATATATTTACACACACACACATACACACACATACACACACACACATATATATATATATATATATATATATATATATATATATATATATATATATATATATATATATATATATATAAATCAATGTTTGTGTGTTTGTTTATAACCCATAGACTCGGAAACTACTGAACCGATTTAGCTGAAATTTTCAGAATACGTTTGTTTTGATACCGGATGTTTACCCATCATGGTTTGAAATTCTACCTGTCACTGTTAGAGATAGTGTAAGACATTTTTTGGGAAAATCTTCGAAACTAATATTTCCATTTAGTAAATGCGCATGGGCGATCGACTTTTACCGTGCATGCGCAGTAGTGACGCTCCATCGTCAACATCCGCCCGCGGATTAAAAGAAACAAGGAAAACACTTGCCTGCGGAATCTAGTAATATCTCAGAAAGTAAGCGCATTTACTTCACTACCATTAGTCAGTATGTACATTTTTTTTTTGGTCAACTTCCTTAAATCACGCAATGATAAATGTATACACATTATCTGTTGACTTTCTCATACTGTCTAGCGTACTATTATGATTGTTACATTTCTACATGTTGACATGTCTACACAATTTCCGTTGGCTTTCTCCTATTATCCAAATGAATTATATACATTTACATGAAATTCCGTCGCAGGTCAACTGCAGGTAGTGTGTAGTTAAGTCGATTATTTCAGTCGCAAGACATAAATACCACAAATCTTACTGCTACACTGGACACCTATTCATATTGTTTACCAACTTTTCCTATTATTTGCTGCACAGTTTCTGTGCATTTCCTCTTGAGTTAAAATACATTGTTATTTCATGCTCATATTTTCATTTTTGTTAGCGATATTATAGTCACATTTCATTCAGTGCGTGGGGACGAACAAGCTATGGACGATCAACACTCTCTAAATTCACACGCTGTTCAATATTTTGTCAAACATTTGCAGTTATGCCTCCCAAACGACTGCTATAGTTTACATGTCTATAAAATTTCCGTTGGCTTTCTCCTATTGTTCGAGTGAATTATATACATTTACATGAAAATCCGTCGCAGGTCAACCGCAGGTAGTCTGTAGTTAAGTCGATTATTTCAGTCGCAAGACGTATATACCACAAATCTTACTGCTACACTGGACACCTATTCATATTGTTTACCAACTTTTCTTAATATTTGCTGCACAGTTTCTATGCATTTCCTCTTGAGTTGAAATAGATTGTTATCTCATGCTCATATATTCATTCTTTTCAGCGATACTCCAAGTCACATTTCATTTAGTGCGTGAGGAGGAACAAGCAAGTGACGACCAACGTTCACTAAATTTACATTCTTCTTCATCGGCCAACACGATAGACAGTACAATGCAACAACAATTGATGAAGTGGCGATTGTTATGGATGGCGAAGACTTTAACTCGCGTGATATAATTCTTCATTGCAGAAATTGTATTGCGACACATACATATATTGACTTTGAAGACCAATATGTGTATACGACTACAACATGATGCAACCGCTGAACGTTTTGCAAAACAGTTCTTAGATACTGGGAATGGGACATTGCCAGTCGATGAATCCACACGATGTATCACATTGCCAACAGACTTCTGTAAACACACAGCTACCACAGACGAACTGATTCATAAAGTTTTCCCTAATATCACACAGACTTACAAAAATCATCAGTGGCTCAGTGAACGTGCTATATTAGCAGTTAACAACAAGGATGTGTATGCCATGAATCCGAACAGTCAGGACAAATTACTAGGCGGAGTGACAACGTATAAGTCTATCGATAATGTATTGATTCAAGACGAGGTTGTCAATTATCCAAATGATTTCTTGAATTCGCTTGATTTGCCAGGCATGCCACCAAATGTTTTAACCTTGAAAGTTGGTGTGCTTCTCATTCTTCTCAGAAACATCATTCCGCCACATCTTTGCACTGGTACCAGGCTTTCAGTGAAAAAAGATGGTGCCCAATATCATCGTAAGTACAATTTTACATGAACATTTAAGGGCCAGGATGTACTATTTGCAACGCAATTCCAACAGACATGCAATTTAATTTCAGACGCTTGCAGTTTCCGGTGCGACTCGCCTTTGCAATGACCATCAACAAATCTACAGTAGTAAAGACATCCTACATCGTTGGCGTGACACAAAGAAAGATTTATATTTTCTTTCCTTTCAGTTTAGCCAAACTATGCCACAGCAACGCGTGGCCGGTTACAGCTAGTATATATATATATATATATATATATATATATATATATATATATATATATATATATATATATATACCCACAAAGGAATAAACATCCACAAGACGCTATCAACATACTCAGCAGAAATTAATATATAGGAATTGTCCTTCTAAGAACAGGACACCACAGGCTCATAAAATAAAGAATGTACAGAACCCACGGGAAGCCCCTGTCGTGTAGCGCCTAGACGTTCGTCTGCAGACCAGAAGGTTGTGGGGTCGGGTCATACAGAAGCCGGATTGTTTTCGAAAAGGACTTTAAGTCCCACGTCGACCAAGCCTTGGGTAACTGCTAGGTGTAGTCCTTGGAAGTAAAGGCCGTTGGTGGGTTGCCGATTGGTCTATAAAATATTTATCTAGCCCTTTATGCCGAATACGCCTGAAGGTGTA
>CAJHNH020003993.1:0-51674 GCA_905116865.2 Candidula unifasciata
GAACAGCAGGCAATCTAGGAGAGGGAAAACTCCAAACATAAATCCCCAAGTTCAAGATGTGCCAACGTGCTGAGGAACTGGATGGCCACGGGTAAACTGGTTGGATACGGGTAAACTGGTTGGCCACGGGTAAACTGGTTGGCCACGGGTAAACTGGTTGTGCGGGGCCGCATTAGGCGTATGGACTCCTGGGGGGACATCCACTGCAGTCTTCCCTAGCAGGCAGACAATACTAGAATGAGCGATAAGTTCAGGCAGCAAGTTTTGTTATTGCTGCTTATAGATTTATTTGTACACATGAATCTTCCCTGGAGTTACGGAGTCCGTGCTTTGCAATCGACACCGTTTTCAGCTGATAGCGGAGAGAGAGAGAGTGAAGAGAAGAAGGCAATGGAGTGCTGAAAAAAGATGGCACATAAATAGGAGGGCCACATGTGAACTGGTCTGGAACGTAGGACGTCTGGCATGCGTACGAGGTGGCACCAGACGTAGGGACTGCAGGTAATCAACTGCCTCTTTACTAGCAGGCAGGCAGCACTAGGGCGATCATTTCTTGCAGTATTAAATTTTTTTTTTTTTTTTTTTTTTTTTGCTTTTGGATTTAATTACACATGTAAATCATCACCGGAGCCACGGAGCACCTGCTTGCGCTCGGCACCGTTTTCAGCATACAGCGAAGAGAGCGTGGATAAGAGAATAACGAAGGATTGATGAGAGAAGAACGCATATAAATAGAAGGGTATGTGCCAGGAGAAAAATACACGAAAAAGTGGAGAGATTCCGTCTCAGTCATGTAGGGGTGAGATACTCAAACTGTCGGAGTGCCAGTCATAAAGGTTCTACACTGGAGAGGCTGATATATGATTTTAATATCATCATGTTCCAGAAGCTAAATGCAGACAGATATCATTGCCGTAGGGTGTGTTAGTTATTTAAACCCAATTAGACAGGTGAGACACGGGCAAGGTCTGCTGGTATAGGAAGGCGTAAAGCATTTGGTACATGGGAACCATTTTTACGATGCTACTAAATAAGACAAGTTTTGGTGAATACAGGTTTTACACAGAACATGCATATAGGTTGAAAATGAGTACGTTCTAGTAGATCACTCATTACTAGTTAAATAGTCCCCAGAAAAAGAAGGTCACTATCATCCGTCCCTATTCAAAGACAAGTGGATTTTTTCCCCGCTGGAAATAATCAAATATTCTAGTTATGTGAACTGTAGACTTTCATTTTCTAGTATCAGTTATAAAAAAATATATGTTCTATGATATCATGACAGTTACTGTCGTTTGCATATATAGAATTTAGACATGGCAGCGGGACTGGCTCATCTATTTTGTGGCCTAGAAATGTGAAATACAGTTTAAACAGATGTGTGAAAGTTTGCGGTGCGGACTGTAGACATTAGTTACGCTTCACATCTCCTTTGTCTTATCTAATGTTAGAATCCTTTTTTTTAGACCCTTCATAGTGATTACCGGTACCATTTTTTCCTCAGTATGTATGTATGTATGTATGTATGTTTTATGTATGTATGTATGTATATGTATGTATGTATGTATGTATGTATGTATGTATGTATGTATGTATGTATGTATGTATGTATGTTGTATGTATGTATGTATGTATGTAATGTATGTATGTATGTATGTATGTATGTATTATGTATGTCTGTATGTCTGTCTGTCTGTCTGTCTGTCTGTCTGTGTCTGTCTGTCTGTCTGTCTGTCTGTTGTCTGTCTGTCTGTCTGTCTGTCTGTCTGTCTGTCTGTCTGTCTGTCTGTCTGTCTGTCTGTCTGTCTGTCGTCTTCTGTCTGTCTGTCTGTCTGTCTGGTCTGTAGGTCTGTCTGTAGGTAGGTAGGTAGGTAGGTCGGTAGGTAGGTAGGTAGGTAGGTAGGTAGGTAGGTAGGTAGGTATGTATGGTATGTAGGTATGTATGTAATGGTAGGTATGTATGTATGTATGTATGTATGTATGTATGTATGTATGTATGTATGTATGTATGTATGTATGTATGTATGTATGTATGTATGTATGTATGTATGTATGTATGTATGTATGTATGTATGTATGTATGTCTGTATGTCTGTATGTCTGTATGAATGTATGTCTGTATGAATGTATGTCTGTGTGTCTGTGTGTCTGTGTGTGTCTGTGTGTGTCTGTGTGTGTCTGTGTGTGTCTGTGTGTGTCTGTGTGTGTCTGTGTGTGTCTATGTGTCTGTCTATGTGTGTGTGTGTGTGTGTGTGCCGCGCGCGCATACATGCATGCACAATAACAGCTTTGCCCTCAAGATCAATCAGCTTATAGTAGCAGCAGTGGTAGTAGTAACAGAACAGTAGTAGTTGTTGTGGTGGTTGTTCGGGTGGTCAAAACTTCTGGCTGGTAAAGTGATGGAATTTTTCTGTCGAGGCACAATTAAGGATGCTAACATAAATAGTGGCTACAGTACTAGCCATGCGGCTTCACTGGTTCACGACCCCCTGTCTACATCTTTCTAGAGAGGTGCTAAAACATGCAGTAGTGACAGTTTATTTTTTTTTTTTTATAGTTGTTGATTTGCTGGTGGTGGTAGTAGAAGCACTGGTACTCGGTGGGTGATGTAAATATTTCACTAGCCACGTGTACTTTGAATTACATTTCCTGCTACCCAAAGTAAACTTTTTTTTAAAAGTGTCTGATGAACTTCAAATCATGTGGAGAGGAAGAGATGAGTAGTCGGCGGGAAGGGGGGTGTGATGACAGAAAATGTTAACTGGAAGAGCTTTAAAAAATGGTTTTACAGGTTTTTAAAAAAAATATTTATATTTTAATAATGCTACCTCAGCTATTCTTATTGTGTGGCGTGTGTATGTGTGTGTGTGTGTGTGAAAATGTGTGTGTGTGTGTGTGTGTTTATGTGTTTATGTGTGTACGTGTGTTTGTAAATTTGCTGGTTTGTTTAGCCCTACAGCAGTAAACTTTACCTTCAGCTCTAAAACAAAAAATACAAAAACGCGTTCGGATGTAATAAACAAATAACAATTCTTTGTAAGTCCCAATAATACACTTGACATGACCACTTTTATATGTAACATGTCCTAGAGTCAGCAAACCAGACTTTCTCTATGTTTGCGCAGACAATGGTTGTGAAATATATTAGACACTTGCGCTTTCTATTTTTTTTTTCATTTAACCACACTTAGTTACAGCAAGGCATGGCTCGGTACAGCGAGTTATTTTATAATACAAGAAACTACATTGCAGATATAGATAATCAACATAAAACGAACGACAGAAAGAGAAAGGAAAAAATTAATAAATTAATAATTATATGCAAAGAAAATGTCGAAATTCGTGAGTCACGATCAGTTTTGGATTTTAGTGTTGCCACTTTGAATGTTTTACATTCAGATCTAGATGTTTATCCTTGCATTTAGATGGTGTTTTTGGCGTCTAGCTTGTAGATGTATTTCTAGATGATTTTTATTTTGCGATACGTATTTTATAGATTTTTTTTTTTTTTATTCGATGTCAGTATAATAATTATGTATGAAAATTTTATTACACATTTTTTGATTTGGTCTTAGCACGTACTCTGTAATAACTGCGATTACTTAAACTTTGTACTCACTCGGGTCAACGCTAAACAATCTGGAAGCCCCGATACTGATTGAGAGCGCGCGTAAGTTATACTAACTTTGTTTGAACTGTATCCTCGCTATGTTGTGAATTAGAGCTGTGATGCTGACCTTGTAGTTCATTTAATGGTTTTAAAAAAAATTGCTTACCTTTATAAATGTCTTCCTCTTTGAAAAACCATTTTACTTGCCAAAAGTAAAGCAGTAAAAGCAACAATTTCGGAAAGAGGGGTTGTATGATGACATAATTAAAGACTGTGTGATGGCAGTTTCTGGGGATACGACTAAGCTCGTTATAGGTACTACAAGTGTTAAATTAACGCGAAAACACAAGACTTAAAGAGTCATGCAGGTATTAAAAAGCATAAAACTGCGGTTCCATTAAAAAATATTACACCACTGACATCTGTTTTCAGAACTACACCGATTAACAAATCATCAAAAGTTGAAGGATCTGTCACAATGTCTTTAATTTGTCATTGTGCAATTTTGAATTGTGACCATTTGATTCATCAGTTCTCGTTATGCCTATTGGCACATGAGGCTTCAGAGAGGACTTTCCATGCTTTCCTGTCCTGCGCAATCTTCAGTGCAGTTTTCCATGTCAAAGATGCCGCACTCAGGTCACTTTCCATCGTTCGTCTCCATGTTTTTTTTTTTTTTTTGGGGGGGGGGGGGGGGGGGGGGGGGCGCCCCTGTTTTCTCTTTCCCTCTGGTGTCTATGTGAGAGCTGTTTTGGCGGTTATATCAGGATTCATTCTCTTAACCTGGCCAAGCCATATCCATCTTCTCTTGTTTATCATACTGACTAAAGTTTCTTGGTTTGTGCCTTGAAGTAGTTTAGTATTTAAGATTGTATCTGGCCACAAAATTTTGATAATTCTACGTAGACATGTGTGGTGGAAGGTGGACAGCTTGTGTGCATCTTTTTTGGTCATTCTCCAGCATTCCGCTCCATAAAGAAGAACTGGCAAAATGATGCTCTTCTAGAGGCCATTTGATTGATTTGTTTAAAAACACTTTTTCTAACAGTAAAGTTACTGGTGACGTAAAAATGCATCGCAGCAAGTGTACACATATTATGAGAAATACTTTATTTTCTCACTTTGAATAGGATTCGATCTGTGATATTTCTACATATAAATAAAGTTTATTATTAGACGAATCGAATGACATTTCTGCACTGAAAGTGCTTGTTGTGAGTATTAAATATTACAGCAACAGTAAAGACAAAGTAGCTCCCACATATCTTGGACTAGTCCGATTGCAAAAGTGTGATGCAGATAGTATAGTTTAGGAACTGAAGAAACTTTTGATCAACAAACAATTACACTCGAATAATTTGGCTGCAATAGGTACCGATAATGCCTCTATAATTTTGCATCAACAATGGCGTCTATGTCAAAATGAAGGAAGATACCCCATCTTTAATCCTTTTTAAATGTGTATGTCATTGCTTGCAGCTAGCACTATCACATGCTTCATCTGAATGTTTACCAGGGAATTTGGAATACCTTATTGCTGAAACACATTACTTTTTTTTTTAATGCAACAACTTATATAAATCATTAAATTATGGTTTCGCACCACTGAAAATTCTGTCAGATTGCAAAACTAGATGCTTATCAATTCAACCAGCAGTTGAGAGAATTGTGAACCAATGGTTGGAGCTGAAGACACACATCGAAATAACAAGACGAAGTGAAAGTGCAACACAGCTGAAATACTTTATGGAATGTAAAAGTAAGTAGAGAACCCTTTTACACGGCTTTAGGTGTATAGGGTACATAAGGCTAGACCTATATTTTATAGACCAATCGGCACAAGATGGGTGATGTGGTCAGCCTCTACTTCCCGGAAATGCACCTGGTTCCCACTCAAGACTGGGTCGACCTGGGAGTCAAGGTCATTTTGAATAAGGCAGGCTCCGCTAGGGAGCGAACCCACGACCTTTCCATCCGCGGCTAGCGTCCAGCCATTCCGCCACGGCGACTCCCAAATGGAATTTACAGTTATGAAAAAAAAAATGTGCATGTTTTTTTTTTCTTTTTACAACCTATTCTTATAGAAGTGCAAACAAATAACAGGCTGTTCGAATCTAAACATGTTGATAAAGTTAAATTACTTGACGATCACACTTTGCTATTTTACTTCTAAAGCTGATTTGCTCACTTGCACTATAGAGAGGTATTTGGCTCCTAAGCCATACCTTGGATATCAAAAAGAATCACAAATTGATGATTTAAAAACAAAAAGACTGTTAACAGAAAATAAAGAGAACAACTTAAGAAAGCGCTGTCAAGATTTCCTTATCTCCTTATTTAAGAAATTGAAGCAGGGACTTCTTGAAAATCTAAATGTATTGAAAAAATATTTCACTCTTTTCTGTTAGCTACATACTTCAACCAGTTACGGACATACCTAAATATTGTAAAGTTATGACATTGTTATGAGCTACTGATAATGGTGTGTCGGAAGCAGAATATCAATTAACAAAAACAAAACAAAAATAATTAGTTGACTGGACAAACAAAACAGAAACAAGCGTTTGGAGCGAAGTGAGACAATTTAAAGATGCCTCAGGAAACAGTCCATTCTGTAAGCTCTTTGAATGTGCCATGTCTGTCACGACACTATCCTATTTAAATACTGACGTAAAAAGTGTTTCAGCGCTATGAACTATATCAAATCTGACCGAAGAAACAGTATTGGATTGGATTGGCTTTTTACCCCACCAGGACATCACACAAGCGATAAACACCCGATGACACAAAGTGCCACCATGCGGATGAGGATCACCGTGGAGAGGTCCCAGAAACCGCGTTCAGACATTTGGCCATAATGATGACCTGCCTATATTGCGGCCCCTGGCAAAAGCCAGAGTGGGGCTTCAAATAACAAAAAATAACGTCCTAAGAAGGACGTAAGAAGTATATATAATAAGAAACAGTATGAAACTTTACCTCTTAAATACTATCTTGACAGTAAAATGTGGTCTGATGAAAGTAGGCAAATGCTGTTAAACTTATCAGCTCCCTGATTGTGTATTAAAAGAAATTGGAACAGCTGAAGCATACGTCATTTTGAATCTGAAGTTTCAACTTCATCATCCAAGCTAAATTTATCCTGTGGATCTTGTGAGACAGACATCAGTGAAAATGAGTACATGATTCTATGGGGATCAATCAACAGCTATGTAATTTGTGACTGTTTCATTTGGATTTTTTTCTAGATGTTATCCGAGCAAATCTAGATATTTCTAGATTTCCCCCCTCCATTTCTAGATATATTATCTGTCAAAGAATAGTGGCAACACTGATTCTACTGTATTCAACATGGCGTCGCCATACAAGTTACGGTGCAATCTAGTAGGGCATGAAAAAGATGTCCGTGCTCTTGTTACATCAATCTTTCCCGAGAATGGTCTCATATCAGGTTCTCGGGACAATACTGCTTGTCTCTGGGTTGAAAATGAGTACGTTCTGATATAGCAGTCATTACTAATTACACAGTCCCCCCAGATAATGATAATACCAATTCAACATTCTCATTCATGTTATTTTTTGCCCGTCATTTCATTTCATTATTTTATTTCATTCGATGTTGAATGTTGAGTGAAGTTTTCCTTACTGCGACAAAATAATCAGATTAATTAAACTATATATATATATATAATAGACCTCAGTGTCCCATTCTCCTGTGTGACTAAGACAACATTACTTTTAATATTTGTCATTACTTGAATATTTTTTTGTCAGTAACACTTATCTAATGATTGGCTATCCTCCGAATAACGGCCACAAAAACTCTGACAGGGCCTCATTAGTTCATGTGTTGTGAGGAATGAAGAAAAAGGGAAATTATGAAATTGACTTAGTGATATTTGAGGCCTTTATATCTAAAAATTGTGGCACAGAAATTGCAAATAGTGCCCGAAAATCTGATCTTTGGGGCTGTGGCACCATTGAAACTCATCTAAATATGATCGAAACAAGGCGCTGCTAGTGCCGCATTGGTAAAGCAGTTTTCACCGCCGAGAGTATCCCCTGCGTCGCTATGTGTGGCGCGGAGGGCGGCTAAACTAGATGGCTGGGACTCAAGCAAATAAAACAAAGAAGCTGCACTATGCGGTAGCTGCTGCTCGTATGCCCCAGCCATCTAGTCAAGCCCCCACCCACCGCCTCTGTGCCGCGGGGGGAAACTCGGCGGCGAGTTTAACTTGGCAGTTTATTGCGTTTCAGACATCATCGCCAGAAAATATCACTTTTGCTGCGGTATATTCGCCAGAAAAAGTCCGCAATTTACGAGTGATTGAGGCCCTGCCAGTGTGTTTTGTTTAGCTGCCAGAATATGTGGCTGTTATTTGGAGGATAGCCCAGTGATTTGTATATAATAGTATATACATATTGACAAATATGCTGTTAATTATTAACTGCATATTTGTCAGTGTGTATATATAAATCATTGGATATTTGCCAGTAATTACATATTTATCAGTTACTGCATATTTATTGGTTGTTACATATTTATTCATTATTTATTATTAATAGTTGCATATTTATCATAAATTGCATATTTGGCTATTGGCGAACTCCCCCCCCCCCCCCCACCCTTTTTTCCCCTCCCACCCTGCCTCCCCTCCTCCCTCTAAATAAAAATTCATGACTAGACAATAAATAGAATGTAACAATTTTAACTTTAATAATCTTGAAACATTTAGAACCATAACTTAGTAATCTTGGAACATACAAAACCATAACACTCAGTTATGCTGATACATATTCATATATACATGCTGATATATTCTGTGCATTTGACTATTTTTTGTTTAAGCTTTCAAGTTTTCAAGTTTTAGTTGAAAAAAAAGGACCAGTTTCTGAGAATATATATAGGAGAAAGTGCTAACATTTTGATGGCATTGGGTATGAAGACATCAGCATTGGAATAATTTCTCTAGGTTTATGAATGTTCCTAGATAGGAACAAAATTGTTTCGTTATGTTTACAAAACAGTTTATTTCTTTTTACCATGAGTAAATAATGTGACTGATCAGCCATCTAATTACCACAACTGAATTCTTTGTATCAGAAATGACAACTTAACTCTTTCATATAAAAATCCTACCATTTATTCATTCCAAAGATAATATGCAATGTTTGAGCTGTCTTAAACAACAGTTTTCATATCCCCTCTTTGTATCTGAATCATTAGTTTCACTACTACTCTCTCATAGTATCTTTGTTGAACCCCTTCAACCGAAGTATTTACAGCTTTTAAACGCAAACCTTTGGAATAGAAGGAGTTAAGTTAAAAATCTCTAGGGACTGAAAGAGGTAATAAATAAGAATAACCAAGCAACCTTGGAGAATTTTGTCTGGCTTGTAATATTGACACCTAAATAAAGTAAAGAATAGCAGCACCATAAACAACTATGTACGCTATACGAGACAAGCAGGGTGAACTCGCTACCTCAGACTGTACATAACAAGTGAAGCTACAAATTAGCCAGCCAAGCACAAGTCTGAAGTACACTTTGGCTTGAATTGGTTGAAGGTTTGTACTTCACTGGGAGTCACCTAGACACTTGCATGTGGATCCGAAGGTCGTGGGCTCAAATCCAAATGGAGTTAACTTTAAAAACAAAAATGACCTTAGCTCCTAGGTTCCCTAGCCTTAAATGGGTACCAAGTAAAGGGGGCTGGGGTGATGTTTACACCACCCACCAAGTGCCCATTGGTCTGTAAAATATAGGTCTAGCAGTATATGCTCAGTAAGCCTAAAAGTGGAAAGGGGTCCTTTTTACTTCAAGAAAAGGCAGAATAAAAGTTTCTAATTTTAAATGCTTTTCCAGTTTTTCATTCTCTTGGTTTGTCAATAGTGGGAACAGACTATTGTTTCACTGTAGGATGCCACTAAGTAGTATTGTCACAGATAACAGTTACTTGCTTATGCTTTTAGAGGACATTGAAACCAAGCCCAGCAGTCTTTGGCTGTTTGTGGTTTTACTAAGCAGTTTTTACATTTGCCATTACTTACTGAACGGTCAGCTTTGGTACAGTGGTAACCTGGTATACATCCTTAATACATTCCAGACATATACCAGACAGCCTGTATACCAAATGAAATTTCCATAAGAAGTAAAGAGAGAATGATTAATCCGCTCCCATGAGATAAACATTGTGTTGCTATTGGCATTTTATTCATTGATGGGGGGTTGTATAAAATAAACAGACCTTTTCCTCAGTCAGAATTTTTATCAGGACTGGCTGCAACCTGCAGAAAACATTAGCTGACAATCCAACCTGTCAGTTGAAAAAGAAAACATAGAAGTTTATCTTTTTAAAACCAGTTACAAAAGGTTGGGAGCCTCAGTACCACAACACAAGCTAGTTGCTTGCCTACCAGTCTGCAGTTGGATGTATTTTTATAATTAACCTAGGGCCACCAATTCCGCCAGCATACGATTGGTACCAGGAAATGTCCTGGAAAGTAAAGAAGGTGTCCAGTGTAATGTTGACCACATCAATCATCAAGTGATAATGGGTCTATAATACATTGGGTTTAGCATCATATGTCTGGTGCTCTAATGGCATGCAGAGTGTCTTTACTTTTACTTTTCTAACAATAGGTTGGACATACTCATACCTTTGAGCTGTATGTCTAGTATAAGAATGTAACGGTACGTAGACTTTGGTGTAAAATACTGAGGATTTTCCCCTTTTTTATTCCATGTCAATTTGTAGGGCAGACAACAGCTACCACAGGGAACTAGTTATGCGGGGACATTCTAACTTTGTCTCCAGTATCTGTGTTATACCACCGGATGATACATACCCCCAAGGTCTGATAGCTACTGGAAGCAATGACAAGAGCATTCTTGCATACATCCCTGGTGTTCCAGATCCTGTCTTCAAGCTCACCGGACATGAAGGAAATGGTAGTGCCTCTTGCTTGTTCACCATTGTTATTTCTTTCTTTCCTAAATAAATTTTTATTCATTATTTTTAATGCAGACAATAGTTGTTTTGAAGCTGCAAGAGATACAGTTTTACAGAAAAAGGACATAAACAACATTGACAGATTACAAATGTTATGATGTCATCTTGAAAGAAATTAACTGTCAAAGAAAACTGGTTACCTGCATCTGATGATACATTCTGCATTGTTCAGGCTTGTCATGATAAGGGGAAAATTGAGTACTTTGTGATATCAGGAAAGTTAAAGGGGAAGAGACGCTAAGAGAGCTAATTTTGCACAGTTTGTGATGAGGACATGGAATAAAAACTATCTGAAGTGACTTGTAGTATACAAGAAAGAAGGCTGTGGATAGACATGAAGGTACAGTGCGACATGTTATGGCTGGAACAAGAAGTTGCTTATGTGCATGTCCTCTAAGGCTGCAGTTTGTTATAAAGGAATACTTTCTTTGCAAACAACTGCCTCCTTATGGTAACCAATCTTCTGCCATAAACTGTGTAAAGAGAATCTCAAGACATTGCACCATCCCCGTAACTGTTATGAGGGTCACATTGATGCTACCATTGAGGTAAAAAGTGTATGAGTTCTGGTACATATTTTACCATGTTTTGTAGCAGCTACTTGCAACAATTGGAGAAACAGATTCATTAACATAAAGAATATAACAGTATAAAATGCAACAATTTCCTTTGAATTATTTACAATAATGAAACTGGGACTTGTTATTTGTTTGCAGTTTGCGCCCTGGCGTCTGGAAAATTTGGATTTTTACTAAGTGGCTCATGGGATACAACTGCTCGGGTGTGGCTGAATCAGAAATGTGTGATGGTGCTTGAAGGTAGCTTTCAGTGTCAGATGAGCACATTTGTTATCATTACATTTATTGCCCTGCTTCATGTGGGATAGTTTCTACTTTGTCTCTGATGTTGTTGCTTTATGTTTATTCATTGTCCCTAACTGCATCTTTATGCCAGTAGTGCTGTCATGCTGAATGGACAAATAGAAAGCAGGTTCTGAACAACAGTAGGAGTGAGTTCATCAGGGCTGCCTCCTCTTCCTAATACTGTTTAATATCTTTATAGAAAAAATTATGACTGACGCCCTAGAACAACATAAAGGTGGACAGCTAGTATAGGAGGTTGAACTATAACAAACTTGAGGTTTGCATATGGCATCAATGGGTTGGCCAGGGAAGAACAAGAGCTAGTCAAGCTTCTAAATCTGCTGATAAAACATCGACCAAGTATGGTATGGAAATAAACAAAGAAAAAACCAAAAGTAATGACTAATAATCCAGTTGAAATAACTTCACCAATGTACGTAAAAGGTCAAAAATTAGAACAAGTCAATCATTTCATATATTTAGGATCATATTTTAAATGACCTGTGGTCAAGACCAGAAATCAAGTCTAGGATAGCCCAGACAACACCTGTCCTTGCCACACAGCAAACATTATGGAGATCCCAAAATATGTCATGCAGAACTAAAATTTGATTGCTCACAGCACTAGTTATTAGTACATTTACCAATATCTTTGAAACTTGGACCTTTACAGCTGAACTCGAAAGGAAAATACAAGCATTAGAAATGCAATGTTTCAGAAAAATCCTTGCATATCATAGAGATCACATTACAAACCATATAATTATACAGCACATTGGCAACTATGAACCTCTTTTAACTACAGTGAAAAGGTGGTAAATGGAAGGGTATGGACATATAATAAGATCTAATGACCTGTCAGAAACAATACTGCAGGGCTCAGTAGAGGGAAAGAGGCAGACCGAGAAAGACCTGGTTACAAAACCTGGCTGACTGAACAGGAGTCAGGCATGCAGCCATAAAGTCCATCGCATCTGATCACCAAAGGTGGAGAGCTAATCACACAATCAACCGAAACTGGTGACCCAACAACACGTAGTGTTACTAGATGATGATGATGAACTGTATCTCATGGCTGCTACCACCTTCGTAGGTCATTCCACACCGCTCCCTACCTTTTCCTTGGGTCATTCCACCCGTCGTCCCCTTCAAATTAGACATACAAAACCACCCCTGCATACCCAAGAGGGTGGTAACATCTACTTTTGGAAACATTGGTCTAGCCATTATGCTATTGCTGTCACTGCTTAAAGAAAATGACAGTTCCTGTCCAGACTTCATGTTTGATGAGAGATAGCAGTAAAAATGTTTTGGTTTTTTTTTTCAATCTAATTCTTCAAGTGAATTAACTCCAAAGAATGTTATTGGTTGCTGATTGTAGCATTAGTTGCCCTTAGCAGTTGAAAATTGAAAAGAGTAGCCTAACGGCCCGGTCTGGGCAAAATTTTGAGCTAAAAATCTACCCAAAGTATTTCTATATCCTTGCTGGTTATGCGGAGTTTGTGCACTGCGCTGAGATTCTTTGGACTCAGGCTTGAGTTAGAAGTAGAACCGAGCACTTAATAGTTACTACCCTTGCGCCATGATGTTGATCCATTGTATAAACAATCTAAACTGTAGCATTAGTTTGCAACAGGTTGTAGAAATTTATGGAAAAAAAAGCACAGTTGAGCTAGGAATGACAGCCAGAATAACGTGTGCAAATTTCACTCCTGTTCATAATTTGGAAGGAATTCTTATGATAGACAGACATGGATATTCTGTTTTATAGTATAGATGTGCCCATTCTTTTATTTATTCTTTGTATTACAGACTTATGAGAGCAGTGGTGGTACAGTTGTTCTTGTGCTTGGCTACTAGCCCAGTGAGGAAAGGTTGAATCCTTATTGAAGCACAGTTAAAAAAATTTTTTTTACCTGTCTTCTAGATCAACATAGCCTACAGATGGGTTCAAGGAATTTTTCTGGGAAGTACAGGCAGCCTGTGTGTAAAAATCTGTCCCACCTATCGAGTATCACTTGACTATAAAAATAGGAAACTAGCCCAATATGCCTAAAATAACAGGATTTTTTCTTTAGTGTACTTACAAAGGTTATTCTAAAATCAGCCTCCATTTGGCTGGCAAAATGATAATAATATTCACTACCAAAAAAAAATCATATACATAACTGCATTATCGTACCTTTCTTCGGTCGCTAAATAGGATGGAGCAATGAACATAGAGAGTGTAACTCTGTACCTGATATGGTGTGAGGTTGTAGGTTGTCACTCCAGACAGTGATTTCCTTTATAAGCATTCGATGTCTTTTATTATATATTAGCCTCCAAACATTAAACTTGAAGATTTCGTGATAAATTCTCATACTTTGTGGTCCATGCTGCTTAACTTCACTTAACAGATTTACCTGAATTCTCAGAATATTTCAGTGTCATTTAATGTGTGAAAATGTTTTGTTTCATCCTTGTCTCCCTGTGTGTGTTTGCACTAGCATGCTCTTCTTGTATCCAACTTATAGAACTCATCAAATACATTTCCTTGACACACATCAGGGATAATTCCAGGTGGCACTGTGCCCATGCATGAATGAAACTGCAGACCTCTAAATTGGTGAGAATGTTGATGACAGTGGCCATGTTTATCCGTTCTTCATGAACATGTGAACAGTCAGGGCTGTACATCAATAAAAGACAATACTGACTTCTGCAGATAAAGCATCATGTCACCTGGCATCCTAAACATTTTTCCCACCAGACCAGAGGCTTACATTGAAATTGCTTGTGTAATGTTGGCAGCTTCTGTGGTATTTTCAATAGTTTGATAACTGTAACAGTTGGAATATTTATGTACACTGTAACATATAAAGAATGGTATACAGATTCAGCTCTTTCTGGCAATATTTGCTGTTTGTTAGTTCAGTTTCTGATTCTTATTTTCAGGGCATCAGATGGCAGTCTGGGCAGTGGGCATTATCTCAGGTCAGGGCATAATGTTGACAGGCTCAGCTGATAAAACAATCAAGGCATGGAAGGCTGGAAAATGCATACAAACCTACAAAGGTGATTGTTTATTTTCTCAGTAATTGAGTAGAAGCATTGGCTTAGATTTTGTCATCAGGGCACTAGCAACTATAAATCCGGTTTAAAACAGCTCAACTGTGCACAGTAAATGCTGTGCACATGTTATAAGATCTGCCAGCCTGCCAAGGTTCATACTACAGGCACATACATACACACACACACACATACACACACGCATGTTCTTGTTTATCTTGTATTTTCACATGTATAGAACAACATTTTAGTTCCATAATAGAATTCTAAGATACAATACATACAGTGACTTCTGTGACATGAAGTGCGGTAGAGAGCATTGATTTCCTAAGCTCTATAAATCTTCCATAATTTATATGTATAATCACAATGAAATACTATTTAAAAAATTTAAAAAATAAAATACCATGCTCGAATTTTGTTTTGTTTTACAGGTCATGAAGACTGTGTGAGAGGTATAGGAGTTGTAAGTGAAGGAGAGTTTTTATCTTGCTCAAATGATGCTACTGTGCGACGATGGGCTGTCTCCTCTGGGGACTGTCTGGGTATTTACTATGGCCATACCAATTATGTTTACTGGTAGGTTGCTTGGAAGAAATATTCATTAAGTTCAGGTAGAGTTGAAGAGCAGCTGGCTGAGCGCGAGAGACTGGGGTTTTTATCCTCTGTGAGAATATGTATGTTTTTCTGTTTGGGCAAAAGTAAGGTTCCTACCTCCCTAGTTGTGAGGACTTCACTAGCCATGTGGCTCTAAATCGTTAGTCTTAAGGACCATCGTCCCCGACACTTAGTCCCACATTGCTCCCCAATCTGAAATGAGTGTTGGAAAATGTACTGTGAAGTAAAAGAAGCTACTATGATACTGTCTGTACAGGGAAGTAAAGGTAGCTACCATGATACTGAATGTACTGTGAAGTATAGGTAGCTATTTGAAACTGAATGTACTGGGAAGTAAAGGTAGCTATTTGTTACTGAATGTACTGGGAAGTAAAGGTAGCTACTATGATACTGAATGTACTAGAAAGTAAAAGTAGCTACTATGATACTAAATATACTGGGAAGTAAAGGTAGCTACTGTGATACTGAAATATACTGGAAAGTAAAGGTAGCTACTGTGATACTGAAAGTACTGTGAAGTAAAACTCCAGAGTCAATGTGATCATAACCTTACACAGGTCAGACTTTTCCTCTGGTACTCTGACCCACTTCTTTCCTCACCCAATGTTCTAAAACATGCATACTTGTCTTATTGTGTCTTCTGCTTGAGCCATCCAAGATTTCTCCCTTTTTAGCCTCTGACCCTTACCTGCAGCCAAAGCCTCAGAGGGTGTTCTTTGCAACTACTCTAAGGTATGACTTAGCCTGCAGCACCTTTAGCTTATCTGCATTAGTCAGCATTGCAAGGATGTATCCCATGCACACAATCGAGGTATCTCTTGTACATACCAGGATCACCTGCTTAGCTTCATTCTGTATGGGCCCAATGTCTGTAGCTGCATCTCTAGCTGACTCTTCGAGACAGTGAGTAACCCCAATCCATAATTAATCGCTGAGATGATTAAGTGCTGGTAAAGTGTGAACAGCATTCTCTGCTCCATGTTCATCACTGCCATAATCTTTAGTGCATTAATATGTTTTTGAGCCTATGTTATTCTTGAAAGACAAACTACAGTCAAAGGTGATTCCCAGGTACCACAGTCTGTTCTGCCCTCTATCCCCCAGCTAAGCAAAGACCCTCACACCAAGTCATCATCTATTTTCTGTCACGTACAGTTTACCCCATCTCCTCGCAGGCTTTTTAACTTCACTCTGTAATTCCCTTCTGCATATGTGTCCTGAAGATTACAATATGTTTATCATAACTGCAGAATCTCAGACTACCCTAACTGCTATATTTTGATATTGCCATATCCTGCTACAATCACACTATTCCCTGATCATGATGTTTTCTCTTATCTCACTGAACTCTCTCAATTCCAAGCAAGCTGTGATGTATGACTCACTCTGCTTCTTGAATCCAGACTATTGTCTGTCATGTTTTCTTACTTTGTACATTTGGTCAGGAAATACAGTTGAGATCTGGCTTCCTCCATGAGTACTTGGACTGTGTATTTAGTCTCTTTAAGATTTTCCATCTGCTGCCAAATACCCTGGCACCGAAAGTGTTGATAATCATGATTTGCTTTTCTGAATAGATATGTAGTCATGTTAACTTTGTGTTTACTCATCTCTTTCTCATTATCTATAGTTTTTTGTTTTGTTGATTTGTTTTTTTCTGCTTCATGTTTCTCATTGTGTTGTTCTTTAAGTAATTATTTTGTTCATATTGTGACATGCTAATAGGCATCTGTTTGTTACTGTTGTTCATCTGTTCAAATATACACGTTTTCTGGAAGCTGTGTGTTCATAATGTTGAAATTGACAATATATAACTGCTCTTTGATAGTTTATAACCTGTAAACCTTGTCCATTTGGCTCCTAGCTTATCCATACTTCCAAATGGTCAAGACTTCATTACGGGGGGTGAGGATCGAACCCTTCGTGTTTGGCAAGAAGGAAAGTGTGTACAGACCATTTACCACCCATGTGAATCTGTGTGGGCAGTGTGTGCTCTACCTAATGGAGACATAGCCTCAGGTTCAAGGTGAGCTGTAACTTGTTATTATGTAATTGTTGCAGAAAATGTAATTTTTCTTATCACAAACCTCCTGCAATTAAAGGATTTTAGAGAACATTTTTGTCTGTGGAAATGTTATCAAAAGTAACAACATTGAATCTCAGCATTTTTTGTGTGTGTGTGGGGGATAAAGATTACACATTTTTGTGTGATTCGGGCTGCACAAATTGTTGAAGGCGAGTTTAAATGATAATAATATTCACTACCAAAAAAAAAGAAAAGCAATGGCAAACTAATTTATTCAGAGATGTCAACAAGAACCATGATTTGACACCCTGACATTATACTTATTTAAAAAAAACAACTTAAGTGGAATCAGTAAGCTGCAGTAAAAATCAGTAAATTGTTGATCAGTGCCAGCCAGTTAATAAAGACATGAAACAGCATGGTTTAATGTTTCCAGATCTTTTGCCTCTTTAGTCAAATATTATAATTTAAAGAGTTAAGTTAGTTGCGTATCCTTTACAGGACATTGCAGAACCAACCCCAGAATTTTTTGGCTGTTGTGGTTTTTTTTAAGCAAATATATGCCCAGTAGTTTGCACTTTTAAGAGGCATAAATGAAATTGTCATTGGAGCATGTTACATCAGTTTAGTAAGATATGCAGGATGTATTAACTGCAGACACTCAGCATACATAGGGGGACTGTGTGGTCTTGAGGTATGGTGTCCGCCTTGAGTGCTAGAGGTCCCGGGTTCAAGCACCAGTGAAGGCTGGGATTGCTCCCGTGGATTTCTAGTAATCCCCCCCTGGTCACTGGGTAGTAAAACGTGACACCTGTGTGTATTGTTGCGCACGTAAAAAATCTCAGGTGGAAATCGAAAATAGTAGCCTAACGGTGCTGCCAGGGCAAATCTTGGAGTTAAAGATCCACCCAAAGTATTTCAGGATCCTCGCTGGTACAACAGAGTTCAGGTTCGAGTGAGAAGAACAATGGAGCACTTATGGGTTACACCCATGTGCCCTGATGTTGATCAGTTGAATAAACTTAAACAATAAATAAACATAAACTCATCATACAGTGAATCGAAGGAGCACACAGAAGATCCTTACTTCTTCCCTCTGCAAGTTTCAGGAAGCTGTTTACTGCCTTACAGGCAGTGGCTCGTTGGCAGCTCCATGACAGTGTTTGTATCCTAAACACAACTAACCCAACACTATTAGATCACACACATCAGCCTTTATTGTAATTTAAAAAGGCAATGGCAGTTTGCCCCAGATAGGGTTTGTGTTACTATTCCCAGTACTCACCTGCCAGAGTGCTTTACAGTTGCCACCCACACACGCACTGGCCTTATGGTTGCTAAACGGGTCCTAACCAACAGTCTCCTATACACGCTGTTTCCTGAGCCCTCGTTACATCTCAACTGCTGTGGCTCGGCATGGCCCCCGATAGTGTGTCCAGACAGACCATGTCAGTGTGCTGAGTCACCTGGACTCAGTACCCACAACATCACTCTGTTCTTCTTCTTCTTGTTTTTTTTTTTCATTTTCTTCTTCTTTTCCTCCTCCTTTTCCTCCTCCTCCTCTTCCTATTCCTTTTCCTCCTCCTCTTCTTCTTCACTGTCAAACCTCCTTTGCGAATCACCTCGCTAAGACACAGATAAGGTACTTCAAATATCACTAATCACACTGGACTATCTCTACACAACACATAATGTTACACTGCTTACTTGTACTAACACTTTATTAGAATACCATCATACTAATTATATGTCCATCTTGCCTTTCCATTTACTGTAGACTGTTGGCCAGAAACCCTCTGTTCTCTCCACACCTTAATAAATTCTGCATTCTTCATGTGCTCCTAAGGGCCTTGACCACATTTATGCATCAAATCACCAGCCGGTGGTGCAACACCAGCCAGTTTATTTGCGTGTTGAATTTCCCAGTGCACCTGCATACTCTGGAGAACAATTTTCTTCTAATGTTCATCTGTAAATATGTTTCCAAGATATTAAATAATAATGCATAACATCAATTTTCAGTGATGGGGTTATCCGTATATTTACAAGAGCTGCTGAAAGAGTGGCCAGCCAGGAGGTAATAGAAGCACATGAGGCATCACTAGCGAATGCACCTGTGGCTTCCCAGCCCTTGGGGGATATCAAAATTGAAGATCTGCCTGGACCAGAAAGTCTCCAGAAGCCAGGTAGGCAACAGTTGTTTTTGTAACTGAAGTCAATTTCAGGTTGTAAATGTTTGCTGAAAAGGGCTTTTTTCTTTATATGTCTTGCCACCTTGGAATGTCGTTTATTACAATATGTTTCTTGCATTGAAAAAAATGTGCAGCTTGTATATTTGATATGAAGCAAGGTCATCACAGAAATACTTTATCTCTTTCTGACCCGATTAGTATTTATTTTAAATAACAACACCATGTTTCACAAGAAACTCAACTAACAACAGATAGAATGAGTTAGTGCAGCAGTACTCTGTGATGGTAGATAGTTATTAGACATATGTTGAGTTACTTGAAACAGAGAGAGTTAATATAGGTTACTGTGTTGTCTGCATTTTCATTCTCAATTTTTAGACTTTTGTCTTGTGTGCCTCCAGGAAAGCGGGATGGCCAGACAACTATGGTGAACACTAATGGAACTGTGGATGTCTACCAGTGGGATGCCAGCCAGACTAAGTGGGTAAAGATTGGGAATGTTGTTGGTTCCAGTGGCAGTACACAGAGGACTTCAGGGAAAACTCTCTTTGAGGGAGCAGTAAGTGTTTCTACCCTTATGTTTATTCAGGAACAGTTATATCAAAGTAAAGGGTAAACAATGTGCCTGTTTCAGTGCTTCAAGACATACTGAGATGCTATCCCATGTTTTTTTGTTTAATAGAACAATGGTGCTCAATTCCTTTGGGGATAAATATTATATAAACAACCCTTAATTCCTATAATATTTCCTTGGTTTAGACTAGTACAGCCTAGGAGTCAGACTTTTAAAGAAATTCCTGCCTTTGAGAGATTGAAACATGGTTTCATTTGCTTAACAGTCTGTCCCTTTAGGATGAGAACAATGCGTGGCAGATGATCACTTTCTTGCACCCCAGGAACATCCCAGCACATTGTGTGTGCATTAGTACTGGGCGCTAACGCTAGGTTGATCACCCCATCCGAGTCTCTGGCTCTCTCTAATCCTTTAATCTGAAGCATTTCACTGTTATACTTTTGCATATACATATGATGGAAGCTGTCTTGGGTAGCAAGAAAGGGTAAAACTTTACAAACAGATGTGAGGGGCTTTCTCCGCTCTGGTAACTACCAGATACCTCATTGAGAGTGGTAGAACACTTGCTGAGACCTTTAATTAGGGTTAAATGAAGTCGTGGCCCGGCAGATGATAAATGAAAGTAGAGAGCAGCTGAAAGGTTTTTAGAACTATTTATTTTAGCTGTTCTAGGCAGAGGATGCCCGTGCAGGCACAATGACTAGAACAGTCTGTCCTTTAAGGAAACTGTTCTTGCTGAAAAAAATTGCATCCTACGAGTTTTTTTGCATAGAAAATTCATATCTGGACACATTCACACTTGTGGACAGACATGATTACTAGTGTCACATGGCATAGACTGTAAGAAGAAGACTCTGTTATTGATCCTAAACCTGGTCTCTGTCAACATTCCCCCTGAGAAAACCTGTCACATTTGAGATGATATGCTAGAGAAAAGCTGCCAGGGTTTCCAGTAGGAGCAAGGTGCCAGAGATGTCTTAAGAAATATGACAGATTTAACATCATTGATCAAATTAATCAAGATTACAGCAACAGAAAAGTAATTAGACATCTAATCAGCATAAAAGCTGATCAGCTACTGTTAAGAGCATATAACCAAAAATGATTTAAGTGCAGAGTTAGATTTCCAACCCTAGTTGGTTGGGCTATTAAAGTGGCAGCCTGCAGGCCATGTCAGACCTGCAATAGCCTAAAAAGTGCCATGTGGATTATTGCTAGTTACACTGCATTAATGATTTTTCTGTGCTTGGGCCCTGGCTTGCGACAATCTGCATTTTCAACATTTTGGCTCCTGAGTAAAGGTAGTTGCAAAGCCCTTCACTAAAGAGCTCAGGATGCAAGGCAGTCAAGACAAGACATCTGACATTTATGGATTAGGTAAAGATATATTCATTTGGGACTAAATAATAGCATTGATGGCACGATTAATGTCATTATATATTTTTTAGTATTGAAGTTTTAGTTATTCTTTCAGGTTTCAAATATGCAGTTGTTTCATAGTATAACTTAATCATATGTTAGGTTCAGATCTTTCACTCTTTGTCCATTTATTACATAGATTGTTCAGTCAGTGGATATCTTAGTTTTCTTTATCTTTTTGTTTGCATTTATTACATAGATAGTGCAGTCAACGGAGATCTTAGTTTTCTTTCTCTTTTTGTCCATTTATTACATAAATAGTGCAGTCAATGAAGATCTTAGTTTTCTTTCCCACTTTGTCCATTTGTTACATAGATAGTGCAGTCAACGGAGATCTTAGTTTTCTTTCTCTTTTTGTTCATTTATTACATAAATAGTGCAGTCAATGAAGATCTTATCTTTCTTACTTTATTCATTTATTACATAGATAGTGCAGTCAACGGAGATCTGTTTTTCTTTCTTACGTTATTCATTTATTACATAGTGCAGTCAACGGAGATCTGTTTTTCTTTCTTACTTTATTCATTTATTACATAGATAGTGCAGTCAACGGAGATCTTATCTTTCTTTCTTACTTTATTCATTTATTACATAGATAGTGCAGTCACGAAGATCTGTTTTTCTTTCTTACTTTATTCATTTATTACATAGTGCAGTCAACGGAGATCTGTTTTTTTCTTACTTTATTCATTTATTACATAAATAGTGCAGTCAATGGAGATCTTAGTTTAAGGAACCAAAGGACCAGTTCAGCATCTAAACCTTCAATCTATTGTAAGATTGTGGTTCTAAACTCTGATGCCATCTTTCAACACCCCACAGGAGTATGACTATGTTTTCACTGTGGATATAAAAGAAGGAGCCCCACCACTGAAACTGCCATACAACATCGCTGAAGATCCTTGGATGGCAGCCCAAAAGTTCATCTACAAGCATGAATTGTCTCAAGTCTTTCTGGACCAAGTTGCCAACTTCATCATTGAGAACACCAAGGGAGTAACACTAGGGACTGGTTCGGTGCTCTCCAACTCTGATCCTTTTACAGGTTTGTGCAACTGCTTGTATAAGCATAGTTTTTTTTTTTTAACAGAATGTGGACAGACCCTGATTGCTATGATGTTGATATTAACTTTTAACCTGATGTTTTTTTATTATCTTTGTGTTTGAAATTAACTGGTCAGATTGGAAAAGAATCCTTTGTTAAATTCCTAGCTAGGGATGATCTCACTTTTGGATGCACCCAGTCTTGTTGTTTTTTAGAGTAATTTTTTGTGAAAGAAAAAACAAACCATGGAGTTGGTCACCTCATAAGCTTTAACTAACCGTATGGGATTTTTTTTAAAGCTAATTAAAGGATTTTGGGGGGTGGGGGGGGGGGGACCAAAACACTTTTATACATGTTTACATGATCATATAAGAGTAAAGATATTTCCTGTGAAGGTTCTGGGGTCCATTAAGAGAAAAAACATTTGGCCCACAGTTTCCCTAGCAAGGATATTATTAATTACAGACTTGGCCAACATTAATTGCCCTTTAAAAAAATGGCGGAGAGGGTGGTGTACAAGAAAGGCAATAGAGAATGTAATATACTTCTAAATCCTGTAAAAGTATATATATTTTTTTAAGAGAAATGAATGTACATTTTGAATCTGATGATAAGTTTATGTTTAATTTTTTTTATAGTTAGTAGGAAATAAGAATTCAGTAGGTGTTAATTTTACAACAACAAAATTTTACAACCAAATTCTTTTATTACCATGGTTTTGCAGCCACAAGAGTAGTCGATATCCAAATTTGAGAATAAAACTTCAAAGCTTGTTCAATTTTCTAATAAATTCCAAAGTTATGTTAAGTTTATGGGTTAGTTTAGCACTCAGGGGTTCTTAGTTCTCACAGAGTGCTGAGCAAAATTTTGAAGAAAAATGGGCCATTACACATACACTGTTTACTATTTACTTTGTACAGTTATATACAGACTGTAGCTGCAATGTTTCAATGTAGCTTAGCCAAGTATAGTACTGTCTCTTTGTTTGGAGCACTTCCTTTCTCTTACACCATAAATACAGTAACAATGGGACATTGTGTAAACTATCAGAATCGCGATATTCCTAAACAGCTTTGCTGGTGAAGATTCACCATCAGAATCACTTTTTGAAAAATCTAAATTGTCATTATCATTATCAGAATTAAAAACATCTGACTGAAACAATTTCAGAGCTTCCGCCACAGAAAGGTGCATTCTGCGACCTGTACTTGTGGTTGGAACATTGTATTCATGGCCCTCAAAAATGAAACAAATGTAGCTATGAATCTGATCAATCTATGCATGTGTGGCTTAGGTTACAGAATGGATTTAAAAAAAAATTTTTAGAGTGACTTTCCTTGAATAATTTAATTGTAGTCCTGAACGTTAGAAACAAGAACGGAGCCGTATGTACAATACGGGACACATGACTGATGATGACAACGTTGTTTGGGCAAAACGTAACTTCTCAACCAACGCTCACACTGTTGCTGGGGCCTTAAAGAGTTAAGGGCATTTCCCTTAAAGTCACTGTGTATTTGCCTTAGCGGCTAGAAAACAAAACAGTCTGCCTGCAAATAAGACAGATCTGTAAAATGGCTGCGCATGGGCAAACAAAATTTTAGTTTTGGAATAAGACCAAAGTTTAGAAGTGGATTAACCATCAGTACTTTTTGTTGAGTTTGTAGCAGATGAACGCTAAGAATAATAAGAAGATTAATGTTTGATATTGGGTGAAAAGCAACTTTCAGGTACTGAGAATTTTTGTTTTGTTTCAGGAGGAGATAGATACATTCCTGACACAGATAAAAATGCTGGTATCACAAATGAGGTTTCAGATCCATTTACTGGTGCAGGCAGATACGTGCCAGAGGGTATGTAGTTCTTTGTTAAGGATATGTGTGTACCGAATGTGAAATGCCACATGTACATTAGCAGTAACAAAGTTACCTTTTGGTGGAGTGGGTTTATAGAGAAAACAAATGGGTTTAGACATCTTATGGAACTAAAGGCTAATTACCTACTGCTTTATGCCTACAGCTGAAAAGGACCAAGATTCAGATGAATAGATTTTATCAGTCTTATAATGTAGAAAGTCACTGCTATCTAGGCAGCATATTTTTCACCAGTTATTTGGTGATAAAAATGGAAAGGAGCAACCAACAGTGGGTCATTACAGTAAACAGATAGATATTAGAAACAGATAGATACTAGAACAAAAAACAAATTTCTGCTAAATTGGATGTGTAATAAAGGATGATGGCATCAGTAGAACAGAAATCAAAAAGAAGAATAGGAATAGTTGAACACTGTCTTAAATGAGATGCAATATTGACATTAGGGAAATTAACAACACATTAAAAATTAAAATTGTCAAATATTATTCATACTCAACTTTGCTTTATAGTGCCAAAACCTGGACAATGAACAATCAGCCAGACAGCCCAATTAAGTCTAGAGATATGGATACACAGGTGAATTGGTCATATTTCAAAAACAATCAAATAGAGGATCTGAAGAGACTGGAAATGAGAAATGCCGAAAGAAATTTAAAGCAAAAGATAATTTAAATATTTTACTCACATTAAAAGACATAACCCTCTTTTAAAAACCATGCTGCAGGAAATAAAATTGGAGGCAATAGATTAAGAAGTAGACAGCAGTACATGTGGAGGTCAACATCAAAAGATGAACAAAGACAGTCTGAGAGTGTGTTGCGAAGGCAAGGGATGGAGTGTTTTGGAGATCTTTTGCAGGCAGTATTCGCCATGGCACCTGATCGATAAAGAGATTTAATGAATAGGAAGAGGTACAGTTGAAAAGCATTGCTGCCTTTTCACAAATAGATATAATGAGCATTACACCCCTTTCAGAAACAGTCTGTTTTTACCATCCGAGATGCTAACTTTTAATTTCACCACCCCTGTGACTTCAAGAGTCATGTCCAACATGGGATACCAATAGGGTAAATGTAAGAAACTTCTTTAGTTTGCAGGGTGGTTATATGATGGCAACCATGACAGTTACACTAGATGGTGTGCCCTTCAGTCTATTGATACTAGCAGAGGTATTATAAATGCAGTGCACCATTTTAACATATGCAATTGAAAATTGGAGAACCACTAAAACCATGAAATAAAAGTGAAATGCATTTGAAAACAAATGTCTGAGGGAAATTATAACAACATGAGATGAATTCAAAAGGAGTGAAGAAGTAAGTGAAATGTCTAAGCAACCACTAGTATCAACAGTTATAAGACAGCAAAGATGCAATACATCGGACACATCCTGAGAAGAAACCAGCATGAGTGAATACGAGCTAGCCTGGTGATGGAAATGATGAATCTCAGAGGCTAGCCCGATTATGTGACTGGAAGTAAAGCTTGGTGAAACCTGTTGGTGATGTCTCCAAGCTCAAGATTTAGGACAGCTTTTTATGGGAACAGTCAGTAAAAATACATAGGTTGGCTGCAATGGAGAACTGAGCATATACTAGAATTAGAATGTCCAGTGTGCAAGAAGGTTGACTGGGATAAAGTTACAGGCGATAGACAACTGATGTTGTGAAGATATATGGTGGCAAGATAATCTCTCTGGAAATGGATGGGGCACAGTGGAATCCCACATAAAATTATTAACCTCATGAAGGCAACATATAAAGACATGAAATGTCGAGTTCTTCATGAGGGAAAACTAACAGATACATTTGAAATCAGAAAAAGGTGTGTGACAGGGATGTCTTTTGTTGCCTTTCATATTTTTACTAGCTATAGACTGGATTATGAAGACAGTAACTGCTAACACCAAGAATTGAATTCAGTGGACCCCTACAAAACAGCTTGATGATCTGGACTTTGCTGATGATATTTCTCTTCTGTCCCATTCACGGAATCAGATGCAAGATAAATTAAATATACTTGATGCAAGATTACAGCAGCTAGGTCTGAAAATCCATAAAGGAAAGACAAAGATAATCAGAATAAATCAGGCAAATTGTAATGTGGTTTCTCTTAATAGCACCCCACTTCAAGACATGAAGTTGTATACCTATTTACACAGTAATGTAGATAAAGATGGGGAAACTGATAGAGATATAAAAATAAGAATATAAAAGGCAAGAGGAGCTTTCATAGCACTAAGGAATTTATTGAAATCAAAAGAAATTAAAACTTAAAATTGGTAATTCTAATGTCTAATCACTACTTTTATATGGAGCGGAAACATGGAGAACAACTAAGGTAATTACTAATAAATTACAGGCATCCATTAGCTGGTGCCTGCGCGGAAGAGACGCTGGCAATGGATGGGACACACATTGAGAAAACTGGAGAGCAGCATAACTATAATGTCCTTGTATTGGAACCCACAGTTGCATAGGAAAAAAGGAAGGCAAAAAAACACATGGAGAAGAGAGCTAGAGAAGAGTTAGAAAGACGGGGAGGACATGGGGAGAGCTGCATGCGATAGCGAAGGATATAACAACTTGGCGTGAGTTGGTTGAGGGCTTATTTTCCATTGGGAGCTAGAAAGGCGGAAGAAGAAACTTGATGATGGTTACAAGCTCTTTCTCACTGCTTTTTCCATCTTTTTTTGAAAGCTTGGCCTGTTGCCTTGCTTTGTTTTCAGTATGGTATGTCAAAGTGATTCCATGTCATTGTTTCAGATCCACTGCCATCATGATATTGGTGTGCCCAGTTTGTAAATGATTACTGTTAGTATACTTTCTGGTATTTTTGTTGTTGTAATTTTGATTTTTGTTTCAAAATGTTCCATGGCTCCCAGAATAACCCAGCCTAAAACTGTTATCAGAAAATGCCCTGGGAAGTAAAGGTGGTCAGCATGATGTTGATTCAACCCACCAAGTGCCAGTTGATCTATAAAAAATCAGGTCTTGTACCATTTAACCGATGTTCCAGAAACATCAAATACATCTTTTACTTTCACTGTACTTTCTGTCTGATTTGGATACTTCAAACTTGTCTAGAATTGTCAGCTAATGTTACCCAGTTTGTGGTTGCTGGTAACAAATTTAGGCATTCTATCATAGCTCTATAACTTGGGGGATGGTCATTGGAGGTCACTTGATTTTACAGCAGTATTTGAGAAGTAGTGTAGTGACAAGCACACTTGTGCGATATGTCAGATTTGAGAAACTGTTCACAACCCCTAAGCTGTGGATGTTTAAGGTTGATATAATATGTGGTCGATTTTTGTTTTGCCTCGCAGCTCTTTGTTTCAAAGTTAACCTTTAAATTCTGTATTAGACTAGAATCCTTCAGTCCCACCATTCTGTATTCTTTTGATGTAGACTCATTATTTCCCTTTGACAGTTCTGAGTGTGTAGAGATAAATTGCATGTTATTCACTATGGCAGTGTTGTGTGGTGACAATTCCCTGTGGCATTGTGTGGTGACTAAACATCTTTCTCATATCTCTGCTGTAACTGATCTCTCTTGTTAATGTGCAGGGAAGACAACTGACAGCCCATCCAACAGTCACTTTCCGGTCAAAACGTTTCTATATTTTGACACAGTCAGTCCAGCAGAGCAGATTTTAGGTAAGAGTTTCTGCTAATTTATCTTATTTGAGACCTAGGGACTGAATGGTTACATTACCAAGTCTTATGTCTGGGAGTACTTAATAATTGTTACATTACTAAATCTTGTATTTGGAGATACTTAATAATGGGTGCATTACCAAGTCTTATGTCTGGGGATACTTAACAATGGATACATTACCAAGCCTTGATCTAAGGATACATAACAATGGGTACATTACCAAGACTTATGTCTGGAGATGCTTACAGTGATTACATTATCAAGTCTTATGTCTGGGGATGCTTACAGTGGTTACATTATCATGTCTTATGTCTGGGGATGCTTACAGTGATTACATTATCATGTCTTATGTCTGGAGATGCTTACGGTGGTTACATTATCATGTGTTATGTCTGGTGATGCTTACAGTGGTTACATTATCATGTCTTATGTCTGGGGATGCTTACGGTGGTTACATTATCAAGTCTTATGTCTGGGGATGCTTACAGTGGTTACATTATCAAGTCTTATGTCTGGGGATGCTTACAGTGGTTACATTATCATGTCTTATGTCTGGGGATGCTTACAGAGGTTACATTATCATGTCTTATGTCTGTGGATGCTTACGGTGGTTACATTATCAAGTCTTTTGTCTGGGGATGCTTACGGTGGTTACATTATCATGTCTTATGTCTGGGGATGCTTACAGTGGTTACATTATCAAGTCTTATGTCTGGGGATGCTTACAGTGGTTACATTATCAAGTCTTTTGTCTGGGGATGCTTGCGGTGGTTACATTATCAAGTCTTATGTCTGGGGATGCTTACAGTGGTTACATTATCAAGTCTTTTGTCTGGGGATGCTTACGGTGGTTACATTATCAAGCCTTATGTCTGGGGATGCTTACAGTGGTTACATTATGTCATGTCTGTGGATGCTTACAATGGTTACATTATCATGTCTTATGTCTGTGGATGCTTACAATGGTTAAATTAAGTCTTATGTCTGGGGATAATTAAAAATGGTTACACTACCAAGTCTCTTTTCTGGGGATACTTAACAATGGGTGAATTACCAAGTGTTGTGTCTGAGGATACTTACAATAGGTACATTATCAAGACTTGTGTTTGGGGATACTTACAAAGGTATTATACATGGGATTAACTTCCCATATGCGAATTGTTATATAATTGTTATTTTTTCCCCTAATTATAAAATTAACATGTTTTTGTTTTCTCAGTTTTATTTCATTTTTTCAAAATGCTCCTTGAAAAAGACTAGTTGCATTGTCTGAGCACCTGTAGACATGTCCAGAGTCCAGTGAAGGTAACCCAGTTCATTAACTGGTTCATCTGGCATGTGGGGATAAATCCACATTTATTTCTGTTATGCACTCAACATTCAATGAATGATATAGTCAGCATTATGCAAGCCACCTTTTCTTCCTAGGATATTTCCTAGTCTTCTTCACTTCCTCTTTTACTCCTTCATATATAGAAGGAGATATAAGGTTCTGCTTCTAGCTCTTCTGGTTGCCATGACTATAGACACATCATGCTGTTGTAGAGTTTCTCTGATGCTATCTTTCCATCTTGGTCTACCTTGTACTTTACACCACTCTCTGCAGGGAAGCTGAAGGAGTTTAATAAAGTTATTGATCCCGAGCTACAAGTGTCAGAGGCAGCAATAGACAATCTGGCTAGCCTAATTTCAGGATCAGCCAACGCAGAGGCTGTAAAAACCCTGGAGAAACTTATAGCTTGGCCACCTGGTGAGTAGTGTATCAGATGTGTTTATTTCTACAACTCAGGTGGGCCCACCTCCGAATACGTTTAGGAATCGTGGGCCGAAACGTGTGTCGAAAGAGGATAATTTCTACTGATGACTGTAGATCCCCGCTGTACTTGCTCCCTGTGAGTTTATTCTTATTGTACGTGGCTAGCCCACAAGACTACCAGGAAAGACTGGTGACTATCGGGAAAGTCCTTTTGACACCTATGGAAAGACTGGCCCCCCGGTATCGCCGGGGGGATAAACTGACATCTGGAGACAGATGTCGACTGTGGACCGGGTTGATCACCCCTAACACAGTATAATACCTCCGATTGCGTTAAAAAAAAACCACAATGAAATATGCCCCCAGGGCCCTCCGAAAGGGGGGAGAATGAAGGGCCCAATCTGATTGATACCCTCGTTGACGACCTTGCTAGCCCCCGGACTGAGACACTCGCCCAACGTCCGGGCTGGCTCTGTACATGTGGGAAAAGCTTCACGGGGTTGCATGGTCTGAGAACGCATGCCGGAAGAATGAAATGCGAGGGTGCTCCACGCAGTAAACGCCGTCGCAAAACTACTACTCCTGTGGTAGTTTCTGAGTCGTTAGGGAACGACGGGCAGGGGGAACCCCACTCGCCCGGAGAGGCCCATGACGTCGACTGCGGAGGAGCACCTTTGATGATTTCTGAAGAAGTGCGCTCCAGAATCAGGTTTCCACCTGCGAGCGAGAAGGTGGTGTGGTGTAAGTTGGAGGCTACATTATGTGAGGTACTTAAACAAACTCTAAACAAGAAGTCGCTAGGCGACAAGCTTACTAAATTTGGTGATGTAATATATGAACACTGCTCCCGCGAGTTCGGGACAGTAGTTAAGGCACAGCCGGGTGCCAAGCAGAATACTAGCAGGAGGCAGAGGGACATTCTGAAGTGTCGGGCAGACAAGAATGCCCTCAGAAAACAGTTCAAAGCCGCTACGGGCAGCGAACGGGAGGGGCTGTACGAAGTGTGGGTGCATTTAAAGAACAAACACAGTGCCCTCTGTCGCGCCGAGCGTTTCTGTAACAACAGACGAAGAACTAAAAGGGAGCGAGAGAAATTCTTTAGGGACCCGTATCAGTTTGCCCGAGGTCTATTCGAGCAACCGAAGTCTGGGACTCTGGTTGTCAGTCAGAAAGAACTTGAGCTACATCTAAGCAAGATGTACTCTGATAAGAAGAGGAGAGAGCCTCTTGATGACAATCCAGAGATCCTTAGCGGACTCAAACAGCCTTCGGTGCCGAAGGTACCATTTAAACTGGTACCTCTCCCTTTGGTCTGAGGTTGAGGACGTTGTGAAAAAAGCCAGCGGCAAGTCTGCCCCAGGTCCGAACGGTGTTCCGTACGTTCTTTACAAGCGTTGCCCGAAAATCCTTAAAATGCTTCACGTCTTGTTGAGACAAGCGTGGATCCGCAATCACATATGTCCAGAGTGGTCAAAGGCAAATGGGGTCTACATTCCCAAAGAGCAGGACTCGAAGAGTCTTTCCCAATTCAGGCCCATCTCGCTGTTGAATGTTGAGGGTAAGATATTCTTCTCAGTCATGGCTCGCCGGCTCACACAGTATCTGATGACTAACAAGTACATAGATACGAGTGTTCAGAAGGGTGGTATTCCAGGCGTTCCTGGGTGCCTTGAACACGCGACCATGATTTGGGAGGCTATCCAGAGAGCCAAGCATGAGAGAACCAATTTGCACGTTATATGGTTGGACTTAGCCAACGCCTACGGGGCAGTCCCCCATAGGCTACTGTGGCGAGCCCTTCGCATGTTTCACGTACCGACACAGATCAGTCAAATGGTCGAGCAATATTTCTCTAAGTTCGCTTTGCGCTTCTCTACCTCGACGTTTACCACGAGGTGGACTGAGTTGCAGATTGGGATAGCTATGGGGTGTACGATCTCACCCATACTGTTTGTCATGGCAATGCAGATCTTATTAGACGGGGCGGCCGGCTACGGACTGGGCCTTCAAATAGGGGATCACTGGTTGCCGCCACTGCGCGCATTTATGGATGACACGACTATTATAACGGGCAGCGAGGAGTCTGCCCGCACGATCCTGAATAGATTGGACGCGGTGGTCCAATGGAGCGGTATGCAGTTCAAACCGCAGAAGTCGAGGAGTCTGTCAATCCATAAGGGCAAAGTGTCGGCGACCAGTTTTACGGTGGCAAGGAACAAGATCCCTACGGTTCTGGAGGAACCGGTGAAGAGTCTCGGTCGCGTCTACGATTCGAAGTTATCTGACAGAGCGGAAGTCCGGCGAATACATGAGTCACTGGCTACAGGCCTGCTCGCGATCGAGCGATGCAGGCTGATCGGAAAATTCAAGGTATGGTGTCTCCAATTCATGTTGATTCCGAAGCTTCTATGGCCACTGCTAGTCTACGAGGTGACGATGACTGCAGTGGAAACCATGGAAAAGAAAATCAACACAGCCTTAAGAAAGTGGATTGGTGCACCGCCTTGTCTGACCGACGTGGCTCTGTATTGTAAGCAGGCTAAGCTGGTACTTCCGTTCAAGTCTATAACCGAAGAGTTTAAAGTCGGCAAAGTTAGGCTCGCCATGCTTCTGCGCGAGTCCTCAGACCCAAATGTCATCGCTGTCCAGCCCGCTCTAAAGACTGGTCAGAAGTGGAGAGTCCTCGATGCAATTGAATCTGCTCAGAACGCACTAAAATTGAAGGAGGTAATGGGTTACACACAAACCGACCGTCGAGGCCTAGGGCACGGGAAAGTCAATTGGTGGTCAAAGGCCTCAGCCAAAGAACGCCGAGACATGGTGATACAAACGGTGAGGGACAACGAAAACGAGGTTCGGGTCCAGAAAGCAGCCCAACAGTCGCAGCAGGGCCATTGGGTCAGCCTGGAGAGCGCATTGCCAAGAGTACTCACATGGGGTGAGATCTGGCGGATGACCCCGCTGCGACTGAGCTTTATCGTTCGTTCGGCGTACGATGTATTACCGTCCGGTGTTAATATGGTTAAATGGTCTGCGACCAACGATCCGACTTGCCCGTTGTGCAAATCAAAGCAAACTCTTGAGCACGTCCTGTCCGCGTGCAGGAAAGCCCTAGGTCAAGGCCGATATACCTGGCGCCACAACAAGGTGCTAAAGGAGTTAGCAGCCGTTGTCGACCAGGCTAGAATGAGGGCTAACGCCAGAGCCAGTTCTAGTATCGCCCCCATTCGTTTCCTCAAGGCTGGGCAGGTTCCAATCGGTAAGGTCAACAAAAACGCATTCGCTCCATCTGTACTAGACTCTGCGAGGGACTGGTTACTGGCGGTTGATCTGCCAGGCCATGAACGGTATCCCGAGTTGATCCGTAAAACCGGCCTGCGACCGGACATCGTTCTCCATTCTGCGCAAAAACGGCAACTCATCCTGATTGAGTTGACGGTCCCGTTTGAGTCGCGTATGGAGGAGAATCATTTGTACAAGCTCGAGAAGTACAGTGATTTAGCAGCCGGTTTGAGGAGAAACGAGGCTTACACAGTACGGGTATTTGCCGTCGAAGTGGGAGCGAGAGGCCTCGTTTCCACTTCGCTCTACAATGTGGTGAAAGAATTAGGATTGCGCGGTAATGAACGGAAAAGAGCACTCAAAAAACTTGGTGAGGTGGCCGAAAGGGCATCCAGCTGGCTTTGGACGCAGCGCAACAACGTAGGGGACGGGCCTCGGTGAGCTGGTCCGGGAATCTAGTGGAAAAGAGTTTCTTATCCCTTTGAAAATCCATCGTGTACGAATTGTCTGCCAGTGTCTCTCTGCCAACTGCTAATTAAAGTCCAAGATGTGTCCGGTAAACCAAAGTAAGCTTGTCGCTCGGTCGTCCAGGCATGCGGACTGTTCTAATTACGCTGCCGTGGCGGCTTCTTATCTCACAGTACCTCCTTCGAAACCACCAAGTCGTCTTGTCTCTGGCCGAAAGTATAACACCATCCGGTAATTCTGTGCGGCGGGGAAGCAGCCCTGAGCTTCATGAACTCAGGTGGGCCCACCTCCGAATACGTTTAGGAATCGTGGGCCGAAACGTGTGTCGAAAGAGGATAATTTCTACTGATGACTGTAGATCCCCGCTGTACTTGCTCCCTGTGAGTTTATTCTTACAACTAGCTGGTAAAAGGAAGAGGACGTTTGGTCCACTGTGTAAGGGATGTGGATGTAGTGGCCAGGTATGCATGTAACGGCCGTCACTGCCGCTGTTTGTAAAATAAATATGCATAATTTTACCATTTATTATTGCTGGTTACTATTTATTACAAGCATGCCACCCGATCTACGTCCAGCGGAGGACCTGAAGCTTGTCAGCAGTAGTAACAAAGCAAAAAGAATGCTTGTTGCATACAAACGCCACTCATGCATAAGCTGTAACATGTGAGAGCTGCCGATTACTAAAATACTATACTAGTTGTGTGAATAAACCAAACCAAACATACTCTCAACAGCAAAGCGATGAGAAGAAAATATCATATGATACCCTTTTCAGTGTAATCGTAACCTGCTGATGCCTAATTTTGTTTAAACCGCTTACATGCAAACTGATCGCACTGTGGGAGGTTGCAGTTACTCTTTAGTTCAGGTGTCAACAGTTATAAGAGAAAGAAGATTGGGATATATATGACATATTCTGATACAAAGTCGGGGGAACATTGTATAGCAGGCTCGGAAATGGGAAACAATTAAATAGAGGAAAAGACATTGGTTGATGAGAGAGGCCAGAGGTGCTAGACTAGACTGTATGCAATATAGCCACACCCAGTATAGATTGGACTGTCTGAGTGAGGGTCCTGTGTGACGTATAGAGGAAAAACAAGTGGACTGTCTGAGTGAGGGTCCTATTTGGCATATAGAGGTAAAACAAGATAATGAACGAATCAGATGGCTCAGAAATAGATTATAGCTTAAACTGATAAGAGCAACAGCACATAGTCGAGATATTTTTGTTTTAGTATGAGAAGAAATATTGAAAAATAATGACAGCACTTAAAATTAACGATGAAAGAGCAAGGGAAAACTGAGAGAAAAATGACTGGGTGGCTTGACTCCTTTGCACGGTGTGAAAAGAGTACAAACCTGATTTTGGTAAGTATATGTAGATTGCAAACCATGACTGCCTGGAGTGGCACAGCTTCAGTAGAACAATCTGTACTGCAGTGGATTCCAGGTCACTGTGTGGCTTTAAAGGCAATGAAATAGCGCACAGATTGGCCAGACATGGCAGTGACATGGTGCAACTAAATAGTAACTTAAGCCACCAAGAAATATATATATTAATACAATCTAGTATCTAAGAAAGATGGCTGGATACACAAACCAAATTCTCACCTCGAGACTTGCTTCATTGTGGTTAAGTAGTCACAAATAAAAATCCCAAGCTCTGTTAACAGAACTTGGAAAAAAAACATCTGGCAATAGTCAGAGTATCACATAACATAACATTGTTGACTTTTTGTTTTATAGATTTTTAAAATATTTTTTGATAGTTAAACTGGGGAAAAAAAATTAGTATAACATAGTATTTACATGCACAGATGCATTTAGTTTTAACATTTTGTTTTGCCTACCTATGCTGAATTTGCATTTGTAAAGTATATTCATATTAGAATCTCTGTATCTATTTCTTGATATTTGTCTGTGTTGTAAGTACATACTGACACCCAGTGTAAGACGGGAAGGCTTGTGTCAAATCTGTTTGAACAGTGTCTCGACTTGTGTGTAGAGGTGGTTACTATCCTTCTATTATAGTTGCTAGTTAGTCTTTTTAGACCTATTATGAGAAGGAACAGAACTGAGAACTTGGTCACAACTAATATAATCTTCAGCGGGGCATATCATGATGATGATGATGATGAGATTATTTGCAGCTGGACTAGATATTGAATTTGTTGATCATCTCATCTTTGGTGCTAGGGAATGTATGAGTAAATCTAGACATTCTGGTTATATCTTTTTCTGTGATCGCCTTCATCATAGCAGTTGAACAATTTAGGATTCGTATCTTAACACAAGCTATGGCTAGAGGCACTGAATTGATCTGTGTTCAGCATACATTTCTGTAACTGTAAATTTATTTTTGTTGTGTTAATATTTTTCCCTTCTTTTCTTATTCCTAATTTTCTCTCTTATTTCACATTTCCGTTTTATGTAATCTGTTGGCATTTTAATTCTGCTGACATTGGTTGGAGCAGAGCATTCTGTTGTATTGTATTAGCGCACATCTTTTCTATACACTCTAATGAGCTTTCTGATTGATGTTGTGTTAGGTTACCACTTTACATCTGCTGGAGTTACACTTGTTTTCACTAATGGTTGTGCATATCAGTGCTCAGAGAACATAACTTGAGCCTATAACAGTACTGTCTATATTTTGTACTGAATTTGTGCAAGTTTTTACACAGAATTGGTCTGTGTTGTAATGTCTTATCTATAGTGTTAGCATTGTCACACATTTGGAGTCGCAATTGGGTGGTAATGATATGCTAGGGCAGGTTTTCACAACTGTAATATAAGACAGCATTTGTGGCAGGCTATCCTTGTTTGTGATTACATGGTGGCACAGAATATGGACATGGCATTTCAGAATTATTGCAGACTGAAAAGTCATTTCATTAAAATCTTGTCATACCATAGTTTTGTACCTGTAAATGTCTGTAATACTAAAGTGGATGGCCAAATATAGCCGTTTCTTAATGATATAATGTTGCTAGAAAAGTACATTATCTTTATTTGTCATCTTAATTCTAAGAGTAAATCTTGGGGTATTGTCTCACTCTAGATGCCACCAACTCTCTGTATATTAACATTATAAAGATGACAAGCAAGGCAGCCATATTCCAGTACTCTTTTGCATGTATGACTTTTCTTATATTCACCTTTTTGTACATTAATTTATAATTTTTTGCACAAATTTTAAAATTATACTGGGATTTACTAATTCAATTTCTTAAACCATGTTTTCAGAGTATGTTTTTCCAGCATTAGACATATTGCGCATCACTATCAGAAACCAAGAGGTGTGCAAGTACTTCTCTTCTTCACAAGACTGCGTTGATCTCTTATGCCAGCATGCTTCCCAAGGCAATCCCCCAACATGTCGCATGTTGGCAATGCGTACATTTGCCAACTTCTTCCGCTACCCAGAAGGCATTGAACTCAACATGCGCCACATTGATGCAGTGCTGCAGTCTGCGATTAACTGTAAAGACTTCAATACAAAGAATGCTCAGGTTGCTGTTGCTAGTTTAGTTCTGAATTATTGTGTAAGACTGTCCAGCTTAGATGATCTGGAAAGTAAGTCCAAGTGTCTTCAAGCTATTGGTGAGATCCTGATTGTGAACCTGGATCCCGAGGCAGCATATCGTTTGCTGGTCGCTGCTGGAACCTTGGCCGCTCTTGATGACAGCTGTAAAGCTTTGGCTCATTCCATTGATTTGCCAGATGTTGTCAGAAAGTTTCACACTTCCGATGTTAGTAAATTGGTTGAATGCTCCAAGTTATTGTCCCACACCCTCTCTAGTTAGTTGTCTCTCATTGTTAAGTTTCTATAATATTATACTGAAGCTACCTGTGAGTGGCCAGTGTTTTGTTTCTGTTTTATAACAGTGTATTATTTGTTTCTCAACATTAAATTGCCCTGTATTTTACATAGCTAAAAGTTGTTGATGAAACAATATGAGTATGCCTACATTCTTGGGACATGCCGGGAGAGGGAAGACTGAAGTATATCTTAACAGTGGGAAAGATAGAGACCAAGAGAAAAAACTTTGAACAAATTTTGACAGCATGGCCTGGAAGAACAACTGTATCAGAAATGATTAACAGTTCACAAGACAAAAGGTGGTAGACAGAGATAAGGTTACAAATGCCACACAGCACTGACTATTTGAAAAATGGCTATAACTGATGATGAGGCATAAATCTGTTTCATTGAGCTCTCATAATCTTATCCTATTTTTTTCCTTGCATGTTGAGGTAATTGTTGAATTAAGAATCGACAACAGGGCTCTGTCCCTGTCTTCAGTTGCAAGTGAAGAGTTCTAATTCTGATGGCACCAGTAACTATCTGATTGTACTTCCGTCTCCCCTAACATCTTAGTTATGTTTCCACCCAAAGTGTCTTTGTTGAATATGTATTCATGTATCTCCTCTGCTATCTCTGTAGCTCATGTCTCCTCTCTGGTGTTTCATCTGTGAGGGTTCTCCTCCCGGGGATCACATCTGATCTTTCTCTTTAGCATCAAGTCCACATCTCAAAGGCTGAAGATTCTTATATAGGAGGGTCCATATGACTAGTCCCTCTTCTTCCAAGTCTCGAAGAATGAAAGCTTACTCAAGTAGTTTCTTACCAACTGTTTATTCATAGATTGTGGAATGTGCTTCCTGCAAGATGACTGCTTCTAGAAGGTTTTAGTGTGCTCTAACCTGTTAACTATCTGTGTTCTACCTGAGAAATTTTCTAATTGCATCTTGATTGCATCATCTAACTGTCCATCTAGATACACTAATTAGCTTGACAGCTGGCCTTCTAGAAAGTGAGTGTGACAAGGCTGTCTCATAGGGCACATACAAAAAAATACACTAAATATTATTTCATTAATTAGGTTATTCATTTACATAAAATCCTTCTGCTGAGTGATGGTTCTGGAAAGGTTTCTAAGACTTGTTGATTTTCAGTCTATTTAAACTTTGTGTAGTATCTTATTTCCTGAAAAACATGTGATGGTTCTAAAAACAACTATGTTACATAAATATGAAATGGGATGAATTCGAAAGGAGTGAAAAAATAATAGAAATCTCTGGGCAGCCACTAGTATCACCAGTTATAAGACAGAGAAGCTGACCTTAAATGGGACACATTCTGAGAAGAGATGAACTGAGAATCACATAGCAGGCACTGGATTGGAAAATAGAGGGATTAAGGAAAACGAGAATGTCCAAGGGAAACCCTAAGGCAAACATTGATGAGAGAAGCCAAAGGTGCCAGACTGAGATTTCATCCATGATATTGAAGGGATTGCACAGGATACAATGCTCTATGTGACATATGGTGGCACAATAGGACAATGAACGAATGCTTGAATAATAGTCACACACAAAAAGGACTCATTCTTTTATCCATTCAAGCTAAATTAAAACCTAATTGAGTCTTGCTTCAGTACAGTCATTATAAACTTGTGCAGTTACTATTGTAGTAACCACTTGCACATAAAATCTGGTTCCTGTGTCTTGACAGTACTTAATGGTACTTGGGTTACACTAGACATTCTATCAGTACTTAAGACTTCCTGGGTTATCTAAGTCATGACTAAGACTGTCTAAAAGTACTTGATGGTACTTGGGTGACAGGAGACATGTTTGAGACAGGCATAACACTCTAATAACTAGTAAGGATTTTTAGGAATCTTAAAAATAGCAGCACACAGAAACTGAAGCTTCAGTACATGAGGCAAATGGTTTCACCACAGAGACCTTCTCTTGGTATAGAAGAATGTTAACTCTTTAACACCTTGATCACTTGGCCTTAACATAACTTTACCACAGCCCCTTAAGAGAGAAGCCCACATTTCACATCTGACCAGCTCTTTTGTAAGAAAGTCCATTACACAGTTTTTATGAAATAAACCATGAATTTATAGTTTGTGTTTGACTTATTTTTGTAAATTCATGTTTATGAGGTGACTGCCAGACCTGTGAATGCAGTGTGTGATTATACGTATGACTTTGGAGTGAGTCAACACTTGTCATATTGAAAAGTAAAGTAGTAAAGAGAAACAGGTGACTTTGGAGTGAGTTAAGACTGTCATATTGAAAAGTAAAGTAGTAAAGAGAAACAGGTGACTTTGCAGTGAGTTAACACTGTCAGGTTGAAAAGTAAAGTAGTAAAGGGAAAAGTGAGTTAACACTGTCAGGTTGAAAAGTAAAGTAGTCAAGGGAAACATGTGACTTTGGAGTGAGTTAACACTGTCTTATTAAAAAGTAAAGTAGTAAAGGGAAACATGTGACTTTGGAGTGAGTTAACACTTGTCATATTGAAAAGTAAAGTAGTAAAGGGAAACATGTGACTTTGGAGTGAGTTAACACTTGTCATATTGAAAAGTAAAGTAGTAAAGGGAAACATGTGACTTTGGAGTGAGTTAACACTTGTCATATTGAAAAGTAAAGTAGTAAAGGGAAACATGTGACTTTGGAGTGAGTTAACACTTGTCATATTGAAAAGTAAAGTAGTAAAGGGAAACATGTGACTTTGGAGTGAGTCAACACTTGTCATATTGAAAAGTAAAGTAGTAAAGGGAAACATGTGACTTTGGAGTGAGTTAACACTTGTCATATTGAAAAGTAAAGTAGTAAAGGGAAACATGTGACTTTGGAGTGAGTTAACACTTGTCATATTGAAAAGTAAAGTAGTAAAGGGAAACATGTGACTTTGGAGTGAGTTAACACTTGTCATATTGAAAAGTAAAGTAGTAAAGGGAAACATGTGACTTTGGAGTGAGTTAACACTGTCAGGTTGAAAAGTAAAGTAGTAAAGGACCCACCCACTTGGCGCATCAGGCAAATGTTTCTGGACCCATATTTTATAGACCCATTTGGTTATATTTGTGGCTTAGAACTTATAGGTGAAGTTTTGTAATTCTATCTTACCTGTGTTAGAAGTCAATGCAGAAAATTTGTATATTTGAACAACTGTTGTAAATCAAATAATTTTAAAAACATTGACAAACTACAGAACATACAATTGTCTAGTAAAGCCATAAAAAGTCACTAATGCTCGGGTTGTGTTTATGGCAAATCAAAAAATTATCTTCACGTCCATAGGCACATAAGGCTGACAAACTGTTGCCACTCAGTTTGATCCTGAGCCATCCTCTCTATCTCCAGTTTTGTCCTTGACGTAGCCTTGAGTTCAGCCTCAAAGGTTCGCTTCTGGGCCTGCCTGTTTCTCGCTGTCCTTGTGGTGTACATTGCATTGCCTGTCTCGGCCGTCTCTCTTTCTTCATTCTGAGTGCGTGTCCAGTCCACCTCCATCTTTGTTTTTTTTTAATTTCTAAATTTACATCTTCTAGGTCTATCATTTGTTGTAATCTAGAATTGCTGATTTGATCTTCCCATGTGTTTACGGCATCCTGTACTAATTAAGGATGTTTCCTTCATAGTTGGAGTGCAGGGCTTGAGAGGCAAGGAACCAACAGTCTGCTTACAAATAAGTCATATCTGTTAAATGCATGTGCACACAAAACTCAGTTTCCGGATTAATACCAAAGTCCACGAGTGAATGAACAACCCGGACTTTAGGTCGGTGTTTATATACCAGGGAACTTGAAGAAGAAGAAGAAAGTATTTTGTTGTTGTTCTGTCTTTTGGCTCCATCACTGGGTATTAGGGTTCCTGTGATGAATGTATTTATTTTTACTAAGGTTTTTAAAAAAATATAAAAGTGCACGTGTTAATCAGCCAGAATAGCAATTTGTCTCACTTCTGTATTTTCTCATTCAAATCTATTTCTTAAATGTTCATGTATTCTAGACAAAGCAATACAGTCTGCTGTGATTGCACATTGTTGCGGTGTTTGTTATTTGACCTATGCTTCGTTAAAATACATTTCTCTAACCTATGGTGCTATTTAAATGATTTGAGATGAATTCTGTCCGTATTCCATAATTGTTGATTTCAAGCTGTACGATAGACATGCCAACGAAGACACCTTTTCTTAGGGGTGCCTAGTTGGTTGTATTCTCAATAGCGAGGCGCACACGCCGTTTGGAAGTAACAAGTTCGATTCCCAAGGCCGGTAACTATTGCTTTCAATTTTTATGTTGTCTAGTGTGTCCTTCTACCTTTCTTCTCTTACTATTAGTGCCGATCAGTACATTGTCACTATTTTAATTATTTGTATTTTGCTGAAATATGTTTGTATAAATTTAATTTAATCTACTGGAAGTGTTATAGTTTTAATCCATCACTTGAAGGTAACAATTGTTTTGCACTATTTATGTGTGTACACATATCGTTATGTGATTGGATGTTCATACGGATTCTTTCCTGCATGTAAGAAAGCATCAGTACCTCTTTCTGCATTCATCATCTATTTATAACGTAAAGGCATATACAGAAAGAGGCAGGGATGTAGAACCCAAGGTAAAGCATGTGATGAAGTTTGATGCCTGTTTCTGTTCCACAGGCCAGTTTCTCTCAGAACAGTGTTTTTAGACTTTTGTTTATGTGATCCCCTTTTTTAAATATTATTTATTGTGACAATCTTCAATTTCACCCTCACCTTTCATCCTTCATTTAAATTCTGATGTCTGTAGCATTTCAGCTTTTCCTTTGAATTTGAGAAACTTCTATTTTCGGCCTTATTTCGGTATTTTGTGTCCCCCCAATGGCCTTGGCTTAAAGGCCAGTGAAATCATTTAAGAGTCCTTCTCAGACACTGGTGGGTGCTTGGGACAAATTATTTCTTGTGGTAAAAGAGTTTCACTATGGAAGAGACTGGTGCTTTAGCACATAATTCTCTTTTAATTTATCAGGCTAACATAAAACTAGTGCAGCACTTTCACCACATAAGGTAGCATAGCAGTAAAAGTATAGAACCCTTTTCTGCACCATGCAGCACACTGAGTTCATGATGCTAGTAAAACATGTATATAGTCCAGTCCTAACACTAACAGTAGTCAGAGTTGCAATTTTCCGTTAATGGAGGTAGTCAGTCTCGACACTTTTTCCCTACAAACACAATATTAATGCACAAGACATTTAACCAGCCCGAACACAAACTAGACACCGTCCATTTTCTGATTATTATGACACATACGGCTGTGCACATACAAAAGGCATTCCACCTGAAATAATACACTCCCAGTATTGTACAAAGCATGAAGCTAATGCAGCTAAAAAGTGGACTCCAGTTCATGTGTGGAAACTGCATTAACACACAGTCGCCACAAGCACATACATCAAACACTTTAATGGTTTAATGGACAGCTGGCCTATCTGCCATATTGAAATGGAAGTATGTGCCTCACGTCGACATCTCTGGCGAAGGTAGAAACAATGGACTGAAATAGTGTGACAACGAGAAATTCAAGTTCCGGCCTGCCTACATTTAGGTAAAACTAGTCCGAAAGGCGATTGATTAATTAAACCAAGAAGAACGCTTGCCATTGTTAATTTCCTCTCCTCAAAAGAGGTCACAGAATCGATTATTCTATGGTCACTACTCAGTTAAGAAGCTGTACGTCATGTAAGGTGTTCAGTCGATTACTCCACAGCGTTGAATCCTGTGTAATTTTTTCCTCTCGTCAAAATGTCTAAATGCACTTAAGATTTTGGCAGCGATGGACATGGAGCAGAGAATGCTGTTCACACTTTGCCAGCACTCAATCATCTCAGTGATTGATTATGGACCTGGGTTACTCACTTTCTCAAAGAGTCAGCTAGAGAAACTGAAGCATTCAGAATGAAGCTATGCGGCTGATCCTGGGTACATCCTTGCATTGCCGACTATTGCAGATAGGCTAAGGTGCTGCAGGCTAAGTCATACCTCAGTAGCTGCAGACAGGAAAACCCTCTGTATGAGGCTTTGGCTGCAGGCACGGGTCAGAGGCTGAAAAGGGGAAAATTGTGGATGGCTCAAGCAGAATACACAATACGACAAGTATGCATGCTGGAGAACGTTGGGCGAGGAGAGGAGTGGGTCAGGGTACCAGCGGGAAAAGTCGGACCTGTGTAGGGTTATGGTAGTATTGGGCCGGGTGTGCAGAGAGTGGCCAGCCGGTGCTACAGAGGTGGAAGTTCAACAGTTGATTCACGACAATTCACTCCCATGTGATCTGATTATCTGTACAGATGATTCAGTGTTGAAAGAAAAAAAAGGTGCCTGGGGGTTTGTATCGAAAGCCAGTGGAAAATAGAGTGCAAGACAGCCTAGCATATGACAGCACAACATCTAGCATGAGAATGGAGTTGGAGGCCGTAACTGCAGCTCTCCGGTGGCTAGAGAACAAGATGCGTACACATGTCGTAATTTGTTTAACAGGTTCTGAAAAAGGTGAAGACAGGAATGCTTCGAGCAGAGTGGCAAGCTTCCCTGGAAAGGTCACTTTGGATCCTTTCTCCAGGCCATGTGTAATGAACAGGCAGACAAATTGACTGGATCCGAACCACTGGGTAGTGAATTGATAGATGACAAAGCAAATGGGGTCAAGGCCCTTTGGGAACAAGCAACGGAATCAGTAGAGAAAGAAGATTATTATGGCCTGGAGAGAATGATTCACCTGGGTGTAACCACAGTGTCTGGCAGGCTCACTACACTCAGAGGAAAGGCAAGCCAAACATTTTAAAATATAAGCATTTAATTTTAATACAGTTTAATTTAAAAGAGATAATTAACATAACACATGAGTGTGGGAATGGAGGTAGAGCAACACTGTTAAAACTTCACGTATGGTTGCCTATCGACAGTTCCCGCATACCACTGACGCATTCATTCAAATGCATGTTCATCCCTGTCCGGTGACATGCCGTTCCATTCCTCCCTAAAAATGGCGTCTTTTTAACCTTGAGGCATTTGGTTTTGTCTGTGTGGTCAGCTTGAAGAAGGCGTGAGGAAATGTCTAGTTTCTCGTCACCGACTACGTCTAGTGGTGACGCCTGTTGTGGCCGACTTGTCTTCTCTGATTGCTCCCTAGCGCAACTGTTGCTGGGAAAACGTACCGACTTGACAGTGCGTGGGAGTTGCATGTCAGGCGGCAGCAAGCAACGAGAATCGTCTTTCGTGAGGTCTACTGTTTTATTTGACTGCTTGTGTTTAGGATATCCCAAGGTAGCACTATGAGTTGATGTGCCTGTTAAACTAGTCTTTACTTTTGTAGATGGCAAGGTAGTGTCGTCGTTAATTACTTTCTCGTTTTTACTGAGATGCCTACATGTCGACATTATGAGGTCTGGCGACAGGCTAAATGATGCTATACTTTTACCATTAGAATCGCCCCTATTTACAAAGTCTGACTTGATATGAATGCCACTTTTGATGACAGAGTCACTGTCTTCTGACGAAGGAATGTTAAGAAGAATGGCTGATGAATTGCCTGGGTCTATGTTGGTGGACAAGTTCTCTTGAGAATTATGTTGCGAAGGTGTTTCACTGAGCTCTTCTGGACTGGCGAGTGGAGGCGATAAGAGCGAGTACTGATCTGGTGCCTGTTTGTCTGACTGAAGTCTTGTCTTGGTTAACGGGAGAGACAAACATGGACACTGCGATGAATTCATTGCTTCAGACGATAGCGAGTTATCTGTCGGGGTTATAAGAGTTACCTGTTGTGTATAGACATTATTTGTTGATTTGATGGGCGTGGAATAATTGGGGTCTGAAGAATAAGAATAACTATTCACATTACTCTTATAGATGTCGTCATTTCCTAGAAGCTTGCTATTGTTCGTATGTGGACTTCCCGCTTCTAATGACTGCTGTGCTGTCGATGTTGTGTGTGAAGAGTCCTCGTCACGATATTCATATATATGTTGGCATAGGCCACTGTCATGAATATTTGCTAAATGACTACATGTTGAACTGTTTATCTGCAAGACAGGCAATGACAAGCGATATGAACAACCACTCTTTGGATGATACAAGCTTCTGCTGCAACATTCACCATCACAAGAAGGATACGATGACAACCGACGAGTCGCACTTTCTTGCCTGTTGCCATTACATTTATGTTCTATTTTCTCGTCATAATTTTTCATCGAATCACCACACAACAAAGGGAACCTATTGGCACGATGCTCACCCGCGAACGTCTTTGCCACAGTTGTTGCCTCGCAGACAAAGCTTTTGTTGCTCATGTTATATCTCATTGAGGGTTTTACTTGGGAGATCTTGGCCGGTTCTTTAATCCCACAGCAGCAAGCTTTCACTTGTCGGATGATGCGAAGCAAGGAATTCTTTCTAAAGATCACGTACAGCCAAGGATCGAGGATCTGGTTGCAGCTCACCATCCGTATAAACTGAAGGTCGAGGACTTGATTCGTGGTGCCCGTGAACTGCATGATCAGAATATGAACCTGAAACACAGCAAGAAGCAAGTCAGCATTTGTACAGAAGATCTGCAAGTTACTGTCAGTATATTTATTTTGTGTAGGGAGGGTGATTTTTAGCCTGGTAATTTAGGGCCACATGGCTAGTGCTTTCGCCACACACTGTGCAGGAGAAGTTTTTATTTTTGCCTTCGAAAGAAATAAAATCCCCAACCTTACCAAGGATTAGAACGCGGATCCCCTGCATGAGAGCCTGGCGTACTCGCCGCTCGGCCAGTCGCTCATCGTTCATACATACAGAGAAAGAGTCAGGCAGACAGACAGTGATGTCGATTCTTAACAAAACACTCCCAAATATGGTGAATTAATCAAGTAACAGAAAGTGTATTGATCGGCACTCATAGAAAAAAGTAGAAAGATAGAAGAACACACTAGACAACATAAAAATCGAAAGCTTTAGTTACCGTGCCGGGAATTGAACCTGTCACCTCCAGACGGCGTCTGCGCCTCGCCATGAATACAAGTGCACTAAGAAACATGGTCAACTAGGCACCCGAAAAAAAGGTGTCTTATTGGCCATGTCTATCGTACAACTTGAAATCCACAACTATGGAATACGGACAGAATTTATTTCTACCCATTGAAAATGGCACCATAGGTTACACAAATTTATATTAACGAAGCAAATGTCGAATAACAATCGACAATCTAAGAACACAGTAGACCTTATTGCTTTGTCTAGGATACACAAACATTTAAGAAAGGTATTTGATTGGTAGTTCCGGTGTGTATACGTCATTCTATAAATAAACAGAGGGGGTACCTTTGAGGCCGTTAAATATTATGAATTAATCAAGTAACAGAAAGTGTATTGATCGGCACTCATAGAACTAGAAATTGAACTGGGCAATAATGTGACCGCTATTCGATATCAGTACCGTCAAGAACAAAAGAGCGACCTCTATTCTAGCTTCATAGACATCACAAAGGCCTTTGATACAGTCAGTAGAGGAGGGCTGTGGAAAATCATGGCTAAATTTGGCTGTCCTCAGAAGTTTATTAGGATTTTACAGCAGTTCCATAAAGGTATGCAGGCCAGAGTCATGGAGAAAGGAAAAATGTCGGACCCTTTCTTTGTCTCAAATGGCGTAAAGCAGGGATGTGTGCTTGCGCCAAACTTGTTTAGTATAACATTTGTTGCAATGCTTGTCAATGTTTTTAACGATAAAGATCCAGGACTAGCTTTAAATTACCCTACATGGCAGCTTGTTTAATTTGAGAAGACTTCCAGCTAAAACAAACATTAAAACAACTAAAGACCTTTTTTTTTTTACTGATGACAGCGCTGTAAACTACAGTTCTGAGGCCAGCATGCAGCACATCATCAATAGATTTTCTGAAGCCTGTACCAACTTCGGGCTAACTATCAACACTGGTAAAACTGTTGTTATCTATCAACCGGCTGCCATGAAAAAATTACTATTATCCCACTGTCACCGTAAATTATCAAAAGCTAAATGTTATCGACAAATTTCCTTATCTTGGCAGTACGATGAGATCAATGTTAGAATCTCAAAGGCCAAGAGCAGTTTCGACAGATGGACGAACAACATCAGTACCACACTGATCTTAAAACCTGAATACACAAGACTATCATCTCAAGCCAGGCTAATCATCCTCCTGAAACAGCATCTGTGTGGTGCCTTGCAGTTATGTCCTACACTGAGCTAGCTACTTTCCAAGGAGACATTATATAACTCTAGCACAATAAGGTTTTCAAGTGTTCTGTTACATTTGTACATAACATAAAAAACACAACATCCGTCTCCCCGACTCTGTTTTACTGTCTGTATCTCTTACAGGCAGGGGCGCGCGCGCACATACACACATATATGTCATATGCCAGGTCGACAACTCGATAAAGATGTTGATTCGTTGTGTTTGTACGAGATGACCTAGACATCAATTCAAGGTGAGACCAGACACACTGACTATAAGATAAGCCATGACTACTTAGCTATGCTCAGCTGTATGCTTCACCAAATTCCCGAGCAGCTCAAAGTCGAAGTGTATTGCAGTGAAAAAAAAAGCGCTGATCGGTAAAAGATCAGGAAACATTTTGTACGACTTTTCCACAGGACCTCGTGTAACAGACTTAGAATATAGCGGTTTATTGACCAGTGTAGTGGCCCACTTAGAGGGAATGCCTTGTGACACCATACCATACAATGCATACATGAGAGAAGAAGGACGTAGAGCACGGGGTAGACCAAGAACAAGATGGGAGGATAACATTAGAGAAACTCTACAACAGTACGATGTGCCTATGGTCGAGGCAGCCAGAAGAGCTAGAAACAGAACCTTATATCTCCCTCGACACCCACAGCGGTAAAAGAGGAAGTGAAGAAGAAGAAGAAGTGGCCTTTAACCGCGTGTTTCTATTAGGTTTTAGCTGTAATTTGTATTGTGTGGTGTTTGACGACGTTATTCAGTCTTGAAGTGTTGTTGTGTGTGTAGGAATTATTTACGTAGATTTTGTTACAGAAGATGTTCAAGATTGTAATGGCTTACTTGTAGCTGTAGAATCTGCCCGGACGCATTCGACCATTTGTGTACGCCTCAGAATCCTCGTGACTGGTACAGTGGATTGGACAGCGCTGTACAATAGTGATGTGGGTCTGAGCCCTGTGCTTATTTATGGGAACGGCAGGTGTGACTAGTGATTATAAAGCTGGCACGGCCTGCGTTTCGTATAAGAGTCTCCTGCAGCTCTTTTGCGAACCTAATTACGTTTATTGCTCTTTGTAAATTTGTTCGGTTTAGTGTGTTTTAAGCAGATTTATCTGTTATCGACCTACAACGCTAGCCATTTGTGTTTTACAATAAAAAAGCTCGTTGACAATATATATCCCCGTGTTAAGTTCCGAGGCCCCAAGTGAAAAGTGGGGGGTAAAGGATAGACCACTGCCCCCTATTAAAGCATGTCGTGAAATTCAACTCATTAGGGATGTTTGTTTCGAAGTAGGAGTGCATCTGCCTGAGAGATGAGGACTAACAATCTGCTTACAAATACGCCAGATCTTTAAGACAGAAGTGCATGCAAAAATCGTGTTCTGGAACAAAACTATAATACAGAAGTGAACAAACAACCATAACATTTTTGACTGAGCCTACAGTCGTTTAAAGTCGATATAAAGCGATATATATATATATATATATATATATATATATATATATATATATATATATATATATATTATATATATATATATATATAGTGGCGCGGTGATTTCGGTCACAGGCATGAGGGGAAGTTAAGTCTGATGTGATGTGTATAAGGAGATATTCCGTACCCCACTCGGGCGCCAGTCCTTCACTGTTCTGGTTTTACGGAACCTCATGCAAGACTCCTGTTGCACGTCCCCGTCGTGCGCCACGGATAATGTCTCAAATGCGCATTAACAGAGTTGGCAGGGGATCTCGGAGCTGGCGGCCCCTAGAGGTATAGTGTCCTTTCTGGCTCTCACCAGCCCGCCCCCAAACGCATGGGTGAAAAGTAACAAAACTCAAGGATTGCTTGCTAAATGTACCATCAAATGACAACTCTTGGTTAAAATTCGGGAGCGAATGGAAAACTGTGCTGCTGAGACTCAACCCTGACCGAGAGATTTACCCGCAGCCAAGACGAGTAACATCTCTTGTGGGCGACTTCTCGCAGCAAGATCCTACCTACGTACATCCTCTGTCAATCCTCAGTGTCGTCGTCACCGCGCTGAGGTACACCATGGCAGCAACTATTCATATGCTGGCTTGAAAACAATGTCTGACAAAGTTACACCCCGCGGCACACATGCAAGCTCAAAGTCCGACGATCATAACTCGTACCGATTAGGAAAAGTCTGAATGTCCGTATCCACTAGTCCAACTCGCCCGAGTGTTGGGACCAAACAGGTGAAGCCACGCCTGACGCATTTTGCTTCCCTATTCTGTCGTGCAAAGGGCACAGCTGAAACAACGTTAAAGGTGTCTAACGTAAGATGAAAAAGAATGTACCTATTTGTGTGGCCACAAACGTCCTAGACCTGCGGGCTGCTCCCCGCTGATCTCCGGAGAGCGCAGCCTTGTAGCGCGAGAAGCTCAATACACGGTTGTGAGGTTAAGCAGTCATAGGCAGGACGTGACGATTCCTTGGGTGAGCCCAGAACCAGAGCATCATGTGTCGGCTCTGCATTTATGGAAGCCTCCTTGGATGGCGGGGAATGCCCATGATCTGCCCCTGCCTTTCCTTGAGGGCTGAAAACTCTACATAGAGCTGCCTTAAGGACGACATGCCGGGGGCCACACCTGTTAAAAGTCAAAGAGGACCCACACAAAACAATGGCCACAGTCAACCTAGAAATAGGCTTGACGTCTTCCTCCGAAGTCGGAGTACATCTGCCGGAGAGGCGGGGAACGAGTACTGCAAACAAATAAGCCAGTAAAACGGATGTACACGCAAAACTCAGGTCAAGATAAAAGCCAAAAGTCCATTTTGGACGAACAACCGTGACTTACCGCCGGAATTCACAGCCGGTGAAGAAGAAGACATATATATATATATATATATATATATATATATATATATATATATATGTATATATATATATATAATATTATATATATATATATATATATATATATATATATATATATATATATCAACCCCGAAAGGGTGACCAGTAGAGCTGTGAAATTTATCATTCTGGCTGCAATTGGTAATTCAGTTAAATGCATGTGTTACAGGCACTTAGCAGAACAAACACTAAATGAACGTCCAGGGGCTTTTACGAGGCAGAGCTACAGGATCTTCAGTTATCTGGTGTATAGTACCAGCTCTTTTTCATCTGTTGATTATGTTAGATAATATAATAGTGGCTGTATTTGTTTTCCCTGAAAGAATGAAATAATATTCATGTTGGTCTACAATTGTCGTGAAATGATAGCCATTACGCATCGGTCTGTAAGGCTGATAACCTGTCTTACCTGTAATCTGCACAAAATTCAAACTTGGACTCGCCCAGAAATATATAGTCCCTTATATCTATATATATAGGCCTTTATTGGACAACATTATTATGTCTACACTTTCTGGTTGCTTTAACTAAACTCCACTTTTAAATGTATATCTCTTGGAGATATATTAAGGGAGTTATTTGAGGTTTCGTGGAAACCGATTTACTCCTTGCCAAGTATACAAGGGACTTCTTTTGTTACCAACGCCTGAAGTGTCTAAGTGACGCTATTCTCTTTGCCAGCTTCTCAAGCGTCCAGATGTGTTTATCTGTGCCTGTATAAATTTCACTTTTCAAGGCAATCTGGAATGTCTCAGTTTTTACATATGCTTGGGATGAGTCCTTTGTGAGGAGCTGGCAGAAGATTCACAGTCCAACCAACATCCACCAACTATAACCCTGCAGTCAATTAACCCATCACATACTTATTGTCACCCAACTACCAATTGAGAAGACTGTCCTCCTCAAGATGGGGTACAATATAACCCAAACATCATCCAGTGCCAGAGCATGTGTGTAACTTAGGGACAGTACTGTGAGTTACTTGTGGGAGCAAGTTCGGTGTACCTATCAAGTTGATGTGTCCTCTATGGTGAGGTACTCTTCCATACCTGATCCAGTTTGAGCAGAATTACCAGGGTCAAAGACAGTCGATTCACCCGGAGCTGAGTGAGGCATCACAGTGGAATTGGGATAAGTGAAGTTTATGTCTCGATTATGATATATTCTCCCCACAGCTCCATCTGGATTCCAAGGATGATATATGCTTCCTCCAGGACTTTCTGACTGTTTTAACTTTGGTTGATTATAGTCATTGTATTCTGGAATTCAGCTGTTGTGTTTT
>CAJHNH020003994.1:0-22500 GCA_905116865.2 Candidula unifasciata
AATCAACAATAGATTAAATTATCTCCACCAACCAAGGTTGTACCTAACCCAATGTACTTGAACACCACAAAACACCACGATGATTACAAATCACTCCTAGGAGTATACTCTAAGAACTGACTTAGAATGGTCACAACTGTGTTAACAAAAGAAAAAAAAAAACACTGAACAACTCCTGGCCAAGATCACCAGCAAATTTAAAGATTGAACAGTGTACAAAACAATCCCACGACGAGACCACAGATTTTTGGTGATATGTTGTTCTGTCACATATCACTCCTGTCGCGTGCCTAATGTAAGGATTCCTCCTTCAGAACCAACAGCACTCAGAGATAATTATGTTGAGTCGTTTGGCTCGTATTGGTCTAAGGGATTCCCCGTGGCCAATATACGATCAACTTATCTCTGGAGTAGGGCAACTCAAGTATTGGCACTACAAAATATATCAGTATATAAATACAATATTCCTAGGCCCACTTGGCTGGACACCCCCACTACTTACTAAAGAAAGCCTCCAGGTTATGATAGTTCATTATCAAAACCATGTTAACACATATAATGAAGATACATACATACACAACTGCTAAACACTTAAAAAGGTGACATAGAGAAACCTAAGTCAGCCATGAAAATGAATGCATGTATTTAGTATAATATTCAAAATAGAAAATAGTGAAGTAGATGTCAAAACACAACAGCTGGATTCCAGAATACAATGACTATAATCAACCACAGTTAAACAGTCAGACAGTCTTGGAAGAAGCATATGTTCATCCTTGGAATCCAGTGGAGCTGTGGGGAATATAGCATAATTGAGACATAATTGTCACTTATCCCAGTTCCACTGTTGATGTCTCACTCCGCTCCGGGTTAAATCGACTGTCTTTGACCCTGGTACTTCCGCTCAACAGGATCAGGTAATGGAAGAGTACCTCACCATAGAGGACGCAGCAACTGGATAGGCACACAGCACCTTGATAGGCACACAGCAACTGGATAGGCACACAGCAACTGGATAGGCACACAGCAACTGGATAGGCACACAGCACCTTGATAGGCACACCAGCAACTGCTCCCACGAGTAACTCACAGTACTGTCCCTGAGTTACACACATGCTCTGGCACTGGATGATGTTTGGGTTATATTGTACCCCATCTTGAGGAGGACAGTCTTCTCAATTGGTAATTGGGAGATAATAAGTGGGTGATGGGTTAATTGACTGCTGGGTTATAGGGTATGGTTGGTGGATGTTGGTTGGACTGTGAATCCTCTGCCAGCTCCTCACAAAGGACTCATCCCAAGCATATGTAAAAACTGAGACATTCCAGATTGCCTTGGAAGGTGAAATTTATACAGGCACAGATTAACACATCTGGACGCTTGAGAAGCTGGCAAGGAGAATAGCGTCACTTAGACACTTCAGGCGTTGGTACAAAAGAAGTCCCTTGTATACTTGTGCAAGTAGTAAATCGGTTTCCACGAAACCTCAAATAACTCCCTTAATATATCTCCAAGAGATATACATATAAAAGTGGAGTTTAGTTAAAGCACCCAGAAAAGGCAGACATAATAATGTTGTCCAATACAGGCCTATATATATAGATATAAGGGACTATATATTTCTGGGCGAGTCCAAGTTTGAATTTTGTGCAGATTACAGGTAAGACAGGTTATCAGCCTTACAGACCGATGCGTAATGGCTATCATTTCCCGACACTATCGTCTGCAGAAACTGTCGGTATTTATCGTCTGCTACTACTACCGTGTGCAAATGTTGATATTTGTGATGACCCTGCTTTGCATGGTCTCCACGATTACATTGTGGCAAGCAGAAAGTCCGTGCTCAAAGTGACAGCACAAGATACTTGTGGCTAGTCAAGTAAGCGAGGGGAAGCCCGAATACTCCGTGTCCCTTCTGTCTCACGAATTCCATTTGGCTGGAAGTGGTGCGTGGCACGTGATTCGCATGAAGTTCGACAGTAAACATTTCTCTTCACGTGAATAATTATACTTCACACAAAGTTTGACTATCAGCATTTTTCTATAACTCACGTGAAGTTCAGACTCAACAATTCCCGTGCCGTCCCAGTTAGAGTCAAAATATTCCACTAGCATTTATTACTGACGTCATCTGTCGGGCATAAATTAACTGGGAGAAAAAGAGACTCACGACACTCTCCCCCACCCCCCCCCCCCCAAAATGTTTTACATTTTCAATCAAATCAGGTGTGATCATTTCTCTGAAAATGATAATGTTAGACCTCTGTAGTTAATCATTTTCGACAAGTTCATTTACAACCAAGTTCCGTTTACCCTATTGGGTTGACAATTCAAACAATCCAAAATGCCATCTGTTGGGTCTTTCCACGATTGTGAATACCTTAATGGGATCCTCACTCAAGGCACTCCTCTTTTAGTGCGGAAGACCAATAATCTGGCTCCATATGTATCCCCACCCAGTTCTAAAGTCGGTATACAACTGAACCCCTCTCCAGGCACCCCCTGATTGGTGCAGAAGTCCAAAATCTTGGCTCTAAAACCCAAGTGTGACCCCATGAAGTCCCACCCTCGCTAATCCCATTCATAAAAGCCCCCAACAATGGCTAAATCAGCAATGTATGGTTTTGTTCCCAAATATGTAAGGTACAAGATTTAGTTAATTACCTTGTCTTCAGAAACTACATGTCTCACAAATATTCAAATTCAATGTTACACCAATTCAATTTAGTACACCAATAAATGTTAACATACATTCTGGTGAGGTGTATTTTCAACACGAATATTGTCTCCGTTTAATTTCAATTGTTTACTCTATTATACCTGATTAAACTAAAAATATATATTTTTTCCCTATTATGGTAAATTCATCCAAAATTTAGCAGCTCTAAAATCACCACTATCAGAGTTTTTAAAGAAACAACAATTTAAAAAATCAGATTGGAATGAAACACGTGATGAAATTCAAGTAAAAATAAAAAAAACTGTTTTTCAAAGAATCCTATTTTGAGACAACCTGACCCTTCCAAAAGATTTTTTTTTTTAAATCAGATGCCAGCGGTCACACAATAGCTAGTATGCTTGCGCAGAAACATTCACAAACATTACTTCCGGTAATGTATATATCACAAAAACTCAACCAAACTCAACAAAGATACAATACATTTGAACGAGAAGCATTAGCACTAGTCATTAGTTTAAAAATGTTTCAGAAGTTTCTATAGAGAAAAGCTTTCACTATTTTTACAGATAACTTGGGATTAACAGTTATTAAGTGATGCCAACAGTAATCTAAGAGTATATAAATGGGCATTGTTAAAATCACAGTCCCCGGACGAGTTCCCACTTGAAATTAGTCTTAGCTTCAACTTGGAATGAACCTTGGTTTACACCGACTTTAAGACTAGGGTTGACAACACAAACGCCACTCAGCTTCTTTATACATGCTGTCAGTTTATTCAGGTCCATGTATTCAACATGCTTAAACAATTATTCTCAATTCTATCACTCGCGACATATTCGAACACTAACCATTCGCGCGACATAAAGACGACATCTTCAACCAAATGCAACCGTCTTCTTCTACTTCTGTTGATAACTGACCACGAGGCTAGCTCGGGCTTCCCCTCGCTTACTTGACTAGCCACAAGTATCTCGTGCTGTCACTTTTAGCACGGACTTTCTGCTTGCCACAATGTAATCGGGGAGACCATGCAAAGCAGGGTCATCACAATATTGATTGTCAAGTAATCCTAGTTTTGCCGCGATTTGTTCCTTGGCAGAAAGTCCGTATTTTAGACATACGCGAACACCGTCGTTCGGATATTTTTGGATATTTTATGGCCAGAATGTGGCATGCCGCCATTTTTGGGAATGATTCAAAAGGGTGCCGAATAAACTGTTAACCAATACACATCGCGCTAACCACCATTAGAAAAAAAAGAAAAGCGGGTGGGGGGGGGGGGGGGGGGAGGGAGCGGGTTGTGGGGGTGGTAATGTAATGCAGGGAACAAAAGAAGAAAACAGTTTTATCGAATGGAAATTAACAATGAATTATCTAAGAGTACAGAGTATATAGTTTCACAATGTAAATATCTTACTCCATGTTTACATTATGTCTGCATGAAGCTGTGCCAAAAAGGGAAACCAACGTGCGGGTGTCATTTCTATATGGAATAATCATTGAACTTAGACACCGAGAGTGTTTAACAGTCAGATAGAAAATGGAGATGACGTCATCAGTTTTTGGGCTTTGTGTGAAGTTTGAGGTTTTCAACAAGGGATCAACATCAAGGCACAGGGGTGTAAACCATAATCTAACTCAAGTCTGAGTCCGAAGAAGCTCAGCACAGTGCACAGGCTCTGTAGCACCAGCGAGGACCCTGAAATACTTTGGGTAGATTTCTAACTCCAAATTTTGCCAGGCTAGCGCCGTTAGCCTACTCTTTTCTTTTTCCAACAGCCGAGGGATTTTTTTACGGGCGCAGCAATGCACACGGGCGTCTAATCTCACTCCCCAGAGATCATGGGCTATTACTAGATGTAAAAGTCCACGTAAAAAAAAAAACATTCCAGCCCTTACCGGGTATTGAACCCGGAACCTCTAGCACTCGAGGCGGACACCATGCTTCATCACCACGCAGCACCCTTTGGGCTTTGTGTGAAAAGGTTAGTTAATGTTTATGAGATGAAAGGTGACCGTCAGTTTTCTAGAATCTTCTAGCAAGTAAAGGTGACATGAAAAGGGATGGTCCCTGTAAATTATATGTTATGTCAAGAATATACCGAGGCATCACAGTTCATATAGCAGCATCACTATCTGTAATTATCATAACGTGACGGCCATGTCATGGGCAGACATCCTTTAGTACTTGTATATTTTTTTACAGCATCTGAAGACGAATGAGACCAATGCTTGTGATTATGCTGGTGTGTGTGTGTGTGGGGGGGGGGGGGGGGGGTGTCTTTTATGTGAGTCCTATCACAACAGAGAAGAGGCAAACATAGAACATGGGGTTCATAGCAAAAGCGAATGGACGTCACTTAGTGAAGCAAAGTCTTTCATATGATGCCACATCTGGTTTGAGAACTTAGATAAAGGTCGTCATTGCAGCCTGTCGATAGCTTGAGAGCCAGCTATGTTTACAAGTAGCTGTAAGCTACTTCATGTGACTGAGACTTCTCACATAAAAAGCCTTAGGTTACTGGTAGATGCTTTCAGAGGCAGTTACAATTAGGCCATGTGTATGCATCTTGTTCTCTAGCCACCGGAGTTGTATACGCTGTTGATCGCATAAGGTACCATGAGTTCTGTAGCAACAAGCCACTTGACCTTTTTTGACTCTACAGTCAACAATAATAAACCATGCTGGACACATTTTCCAAATTAGATCCACAGCTCACAGTGTCACGCAATCCATCTCAACTTAGCAGTTGCGTGATGAAACGATATCCTTTCAGTCTACATACGGAGGAAAATGAAACAGCCAAACAATTAATAAAGTAAAAAGTAAATTACCCCTTTCCTCGCCTTCAAGCCTATTGCGCATATAAGGCTAGACGGCATCGGCACTCGATGGGGGCGGGGGGAGGGTATGGTCCAGATAATGCCAGCCGCCTTTACTTCCTAGGACTATAACTGGTTCCCAAAAAAAGCTGGATCGACCTAGAAGTCAATGTCACATGTGAAAAAAAAAAGTTTAGCATTTTCAGGACACGAACCCATGACCCTCCGAACAGTAGGTAAGCGTCTAGCCGCTACACCGCTACAGCCGTCTATTGTTAGACGCAAAAACTTGCCACGAAAAAAACCAGTAAACTTGATCATCCACCATATTGTCCTTTAGCTCTCACTATCATCATGTTAAGTACATGGATGCGTACAAAGATTCTGGTTCTTTAAACAGGTTCTTTATTTTCATAGAGGAACCAAAAAAAAAAACATGATTGAGGTAGACTGTGTGTGTGTGCACGCGCGTGCGCTCATGCATGTGTGTGTGTGAGTGTGTTTGGGGGGAAGGGGATGGCTTATGTGGTGAAAGCCACCTCTCACCCTGAAATGTCAGTTCGGTCATATGTCAAAGTCCTCTTGCTGATATATTTTATTAGTGACCTGGCAAATCTACCTTAGGATTCTACGTGGAGCTGTGTTGGCAGTTTAGTCCACTGGGCTTTAGAGTTCCTAGAGTGTAATTAAAGTGATTATCAAGAGAATTATGAACTCTGTCGCTAAACAGAAAAGTCAGGACACGAACTCATAACAATCCCATCTGTAGGCGAGCGTCTAGCCGCTACACCACGGTGCCATCTATTGTCAGAAGCAAAAAGTTGCCATGATTAAAGTCGCCCATCCACCATATTGTCCTTTAGTCTTATTATCATCATGTTAATTAAAGGAACCCAAACAAACATTCTGCTTCTTTAAACAGGCTCTTTATTTTCATACAGGAACAAACAAACATGGATGAGATAGGATGTATGTGTGAGGGGGCTAGAAGGGGGGGGGGGAGTGGCTTCTGGGGTGACGCCAATTTTCTCTCACTCTGAAATGTCGATTTGGTAATGTGTCAAAGACCATATGTTGAAGATATGTTTAATTAGCGACATGGCAACAATGCCTTTTGATTTTATGTTGTCTAGTGTACCCTCCTATCTCTATACTTTCTGTTTTCTTTGTTTTAATGAGTGTTGATTTATTCATCCAATCTGAAGGCCACAATTTAGTTTCATTGACTCTGTCGTTCATTTCACGAGGACAATAGTCACAAAGATCATTGATCTCTGAAACTATGACGCTCGATGTTCGTGTGAAACTATCTTATGTAAGATATCCTGTCATAAATGTTACATATTATAAAATAATATTGGCTGAAAGCATACAAAAACACACATATACATTTATATATTATTATATGCCACATCATTTTGAAATATCCCAATTGAATTTGAATAAACGTTTTTTTTTTTAAAGACTACAGACTGTATTTTCGTACTCCACCTCTTTATCTTGGATATTTGATATTTGGTTTGCATAACCAGACTCATCAGGTATTATTTGGTTTGTATAATCAGTCTCATCATGTGTTTTTTGGTTTGTATAATCAGTCGCATAAGATATTATTTGGTTTGTACAAGAAACCGGCCTATCACGTAGTATTTCCCTACATGACTATCCGGCATGTTAGACTGGGGATCGACTATTTCCTCATAGTGTGAGTTCTCGATGACTTGTGCTTTTGGTGAGTCTCCTGAAACATGCGAACAAGAAGCTTAATAATAAAGGATGCACAGGTGAAGATAATAAATGCTAGAAAGATAACAAACCAACTATATGACAGTTGTCTTGTACATCATACGAAGAACAACACTGAAAAAAAAAAAAACAGACGTCATGAGAAAAAGCAGAGTGCAGAATTTAAAACATAACATCGGTAAAATCTTATACAAAAAGACAACAATATTTTAGGTTACCTATGTTAGATTTGGACATTGACAACAGAACACGAAAGAAAACTAACCATCTGTGAGATTAGATGTTTGCGAGTAGCTGTAAATAAAACCAGAAGAGATCGAGTGAGAAACGACGTGATCACGAGAGCTATTAGAACAAAACCCATTGTCATATTTAATAAGAAACAATGAATGAAATGGTTTAGCCATCTAATGAGAATGAAAACAACGATACCAGCAGCAAGAGCGCACAATATGAAAATCGAAACACCAAGAGGCAGGGGAAGACCTAGAAGAAGATGGATTGACTGGGTCACTGAAACCTTGAGATCTTTTGATGAACAAAGTGCTTTATGCTGAAGTATTAAATGTGCTACTGTCGGCTTGTTGAGACTGACTACTTTCATCATCACTGAATTGCACTTCTAGTCTCATAGGCTTGGCACCTATATTCACTACCTTATGATTTCACTGCATGTGTCTACGTTTAGATTTGGCCAATACCAACGGTGTTTATTCAATAGTTTCCAATCAGACAGTAAAGATACTTTCCTTTGAGCCTGCTGTCGTTATCTAACAGCCAAATAGCTGGAACGTGTGCAAATTGAAGCCTTGTCAGTCATTCTGGGATGCACTAGGGATATGCTAGTTGTATGCAATCGGCACATTTATATATCGTCCATATATCAAAGATATAAAATTTTACAGGCGAAAATGTACATTAATGTCGCAACGGACAGGGAGGACCTTGTACATGAGGCCTTAGGGAACTGCAAATGCCATTGGCTGAAAAGTGGTGGCTCCTAAATGACATCCGGCAGAAGTCACGAGCAGAAATGTTTGTGCTACTGATAAGATCGCGCATGCTGAGGGATGGGTTACAGTGCCGCCTGGCAAACAAACTTACACAAACTGTCAGTGAAACGGGCTTCGGTGCAAGAGCTGATAAATAAACACTCACACTCAGGAGACATGGTTATTTACACAGATGGGTCTGTAGTAAGAGGTAAAATATGTGGGTCAGTTTTTATTGCAAAGATTGATGGTCACAGAAAAGTCCAAGTCCTTTTGAGAACAAAATAAAAAGGTCGACCACTTTCAGACTGCTGCTAGCTAGCCGAGGCTGCTAACAGTCTCCGCCTATATTTGTGGTCTGGGTTATTTGTGTCACTTTCGTGACTAAATTCTAGTATTGCTCCATTTCTGGGCTTGATGCTTCCATCCGGTTCCGACCGCTCGTCCTGCACCCTGTTGTTAGCTCCCTGTCCGTTTCTTTCCTCGTCTTTTCTGGTGTCTCAGTCACAGAAAACAGAAAGCCTTGCGTATATCATCACAACATCCGCGACCTACGCGTACATTCGCTTGCTTCGCTTGATGAGACTCTGATCAGGAGCATATTGTTGATTCTCTGTCCAGGATATTCGGGTGAACGGCGAAATTAGTAGGCTGATAGATTAGCTTCTGTCAATCCTCTAAGTGGTGAGCTACTGTGTGCTAACCGTCGTTTTGATACAGTGACTGTAATGTATGCATTTCATTGACGCCATTTATATCTGTGAGAATGGTTCAAATAAATGTCTTTGATTTGCCTAGTCAACGACGTGTTTGTAAGCGTTGATTTTTGTTAATACGGCGTTTTTCTGCTCCCGCGTTGGTGGTCATTGGTTACCCCTAGAAATTAGTTTACTTGGAATGTGTACGGCATGGATTCGGGACTACACCTGACGGCCGAATTTATGAACAGAATATCATCGTACAGTAATGGAGACAAATAAGAGCCGTACAAGTGGACAGTGATACGGAACAGACCAAGTAGCTCATCACCCAGAGAATTTGCAGCAGCTAATCAATAAGCAAACTCATTGGACAGATAATTAACGATATGCTCCTGGTCAGAGTCTTATCAGAAAAGCTAGTCACTCTACCTGTAGGACACTGATGTTATGACGTATTTACTGACAAGAATTTTGGAAATGAATGGAAAATGATGCCTCCTTCTCCAAACGTTATTATTACAGTCCACATCACACTTGATGGAAGCTGTAGAGAGCAGATTTCTGACATTGTTGACACTTTAGTCAAACACGCATTGTCGAAAACACAGATGAAGATGATGCTATAGTTTACACAGATGGGTCAGTAATTCGCGGCAAGCGAAGTGCATGGGCATTCACAGTAAGCTCAATGGGGAAAACCATCAAGGAGATGAATGGCACCTTTGCTGTTACAACTTACGATGGAAACTATGGCTGTAAAAAGAGCACTAGCATGGCTGGGTACCCAGAAGTTTAAACATGTATGCATTTTTAGTGAATATGCTTTAAAAAGTCGAAGCTGGATTTATCAGACAAGAATGGATCCCAACACTAAGTACTTCACGAATACCTGCCCTAACCTTCATCTTCGTGCCATGTAAGGCTAGTGTTCAAGGGAACGAGAGAGCAGACTATCTTGCTGACACTGCAGTTGCTATGGCTGGTCCAGTACTGGACAGAAGTGATGTCATCAATGCCATGCCCTGCACTTACCGTAAAGAGGAGCATACCAAAGGACATGACTCCGTATCCTTGTCTAGACTGATGGACATGGGGGTGCAGCCTGGAGTTGCAAGAAATGAACATTTCACTAAGGGGACAAGACGTTTCATTTACTAACAAAGGACAGGCGTCATCAGTCGTTTTACACTTTTGGAGCTTTTGAGGAGGAGATCGGAGCACCTGTGGATCTGTCTGAAGTGCTGTGATGATAATCCTTTCTAACCACTAATCACTAAGGTATTTCCTGCTTTTATTTTTGAAAGAGTATATTGAGAGCCACTAAAACCTCCTATAATTGCTAATTACTTATACTTAATTTAAGTTTAAATCTAATCTCCAGCAGTAAAACGTGATGATCACACATCATACAAATCTTACCGTTTTTATCTGTTTGTCGTAAATTCAACCTGTGGATAGAAGAAAGTTTATAGCAACAAATCTATAAAAGCATGTAACGTTATGGTCCCAAAAATACATCCACAAGAAAATACCAGGAATATGTCAAAACTCAAATCTATTGGCATGTTTATCTTCTTCATTATTCTCTTCAGTGAGAGCTCCTTGGGCCGGTATTCCTAATCAAAGGTTGTTTTTGACAGCTCACTTTATTAGATGATCTGCTTTCAGGGAAAGGTCTCTATGGTCTGGATAGTGAAAGTATTTCTAGCTTGATCTCTTTGACAGTTAAAGAATGGTGTCTTTCAGAGTCTTAGTTAATGGACCATCACGTAATTTGGAATAGCTAATATTGATTGTGTTGGTTATTATTGCTTATTGTAGGGCAGTGAATCTATTCATTATTTGTCCTTCTAAAAAACATGTGAAAAAAAAGGGGGGGGTGGAAAAAGGCACCACTAACAGTATAATCTACAATAAACAATGTTTGCATAATTCAAAATCAACGCTTGTGGCTGTCGGGCTCCATTTCTTCCTCAAAACTATCGCTGAAATTGAAGGTTTTAATTGCCATTCTCTAGTACTACATCCATATTATAAGGAGATAATTTTTTTTTTTAAGTACTTGTCCAATGTTGTGACCTCTTACCATATGTTTTTCTTTGTAGCTATTCTTTTTTAAACTTTTAATTATTATTACAGAGAAAATATTAATTACAAACCAAAAGATCTATTTTATTGCAATCTGTCATAATTATTGCACAATTCATGCGGTATTAAACAACTAAAGATCGCTGATAAGAATAAATGTCCACTATCAAAAAGAAACAAACATGTTGTATATCCTAATTACAAACCAGATGGGTTGAACACATCTTTGCAAAAATTATCAGTTCTACCTCGACATTCTTTTGCTCTTCTTCTTCTTCTTAACGTCCTCTTTCAGAGCTCAGGTGTAGAGGAGATATCAGTCCTGCTTCGTGCTCTTCTGGCTGCTTCAAACATAGACACATTGTGGTGCTATAGAGTTTCTCTAATGTCATCTTCCTATCTAGTTATTGGTCTACCTCTTGCTCTACGTCCTCCTCCTCTTTTGGTATATGCCCTGCATGTTATAGCATCAGGGGGCACTCTCACCATGTCGTCAAACCATTTGATTTGCTGTCTTCATATGTAAATTAGTATTGGTTTTGTGCCGATTTTATCTCGTATGACCTCATATTTGATTTTATTTATTCTGGTCACCCCTACAGTCTTTCTTAGACACCTCATTTCCATGGTTACTAATTTTCTTTTATGTTTTCTTGTGAGTGACCACGTCTGGCACTAGCAGTATAGAGTGGGAATTAATATGCTTTGTATGAAATGTCTCTTTGTGCTGATTGGGATTGCCTTGTGCTGTAAGAGGGAGGCTAGCTGTACCAATACTTGGCATGCATTACTGTATCGGATGTCTATTTCTTCGTCTAATTTACCATCTTCAGTGAATGTTGCTCCACGATATTTAAACTCAGATTCATTTATTCATTCAGTAGCATGTCCCTCGCGGAACCTCGCTGCCATAACAACCCTCCGGAAAACCTTCCTATCCTGAGCAAGATGTCCTGCGTCTGATACACCCATCTGGAGATCATCTGCCACATCCTGCACTCATCTTCTCCTTGGCCTTCCTCTTCCTCTCTTCCCAGGCATATACCCCTCCATTATTAAAAAACTCAGATGCCGCTCTAAAATATAAATGCTCTGATGCTATGTTCAAATCCTTTTTCTTTCTTCCTAGTTGCTTTAGTTCTGTCTTTGCGATGTTAATTCTCATATTATTTGATTTACCTCGACATTACAAATGAAAATTAAAACGTCGCATTATTCAAAAGACACGAATTTAAAAGCAACAAGAAGTGTGCACTAGGTAACTTACATGCGGTCTGCATTTTCGTCTTTATTGTCTCTATTTGGGAAATGTCCTGAAAATAAAAGAGATCACGCATTAGAGAATATAATGTCATGGGGGTGTCCATTTTACAGGTTGTGGACGAGGGGTGGGCATCATTTATACAGTTCTCAGTATTTGCTTTTGTGTATTGGCGCACATACAAAAAGTGGGTGTTTTTTGAGGGGGTGTATCACACATGCACAAACACGCACACACATTTGATTTGATTTGATTCAAGAACCTACATCACAGCACTCGGGGCATTCACATAAACGCTCCGTCCCCATCTTCAGCAGCCAGCGAAGAGTTCTGATACTAATGGTGCCAGTAGTTTTCTGATTAAACGTCGGTCTTGCCTTTCCTCTGAGCCTCGAGCTTCTGCTAGAACCTCTCGTCATCCCCAACTGCATCAATCTCACCAGACTGTGGTGATCCATCTGCTCCTCGGAATTGTATACGCTCTCCCACAAGGCACTAACCACGTCTGCCCTATCATGTAGCAGTATTCCACCAAGTTGTACAGAGCCAGCCAGTCTGTCCGCCTGTTTATTTCCCAACACACCGGCGGACCCGGTGAAAAAATCCAGACAATACTCCTCACTCGTGTCCTCCGCAGCGAAGCATGCCACTCTGAACGAAGCATACCTGTTCTAATCTTCCTCAGTATGCTTTCTGAATCAGTTACAATTACGACGTGTGTGTGTGTGTGTGTGTGTGTGTGTGTGTGTGTGTGTGTGTGTGTGTGTGTCGTGTTCTCTAGCCAGCGGAAAGCTGCAGTGACCGCCTCCACCTCCATTCATAAGCTGGATGTTGTGATATCATATGCTAGGCTTTCCTGCACCAAACGTCGACCATTAACTTTTGCTAAAAAGCCCCAAGCACTTCTTTTGCCTCTTGACACTGAACCGTCTGTGTAAATAATCAAATCCTCTGAGCGAGCATTATCTTGAATTAACTGCTAAATTTCCACCTCTGTGGCACCTGCTGGCCAGTCTCTGCCTTCCCGGCTCAGCGTGATTATGACTCTACACAAGTCTGACTGCTCAGGTGGCACTTTGACCCACTCCTCTTCTCGCCTAATGTTCTCAAGGATGCAAACCTGTCTGATTGTGTCTTCTGCCAGAGCCATCCATGACCTCCCTCTTATCAGCCGCTGACCCTTAACTGCACCGAGAGCTTCATGCAGAGGGTGGTCTGTGTCTGCAGCTACCCTGAGATATGACTTCGCCTGCAGCACTTTGTGCCTACCTGCAACCGTCGGCAAACCAAAAATGTATCGCATACACACCACTGGGGTGTCTCTTGTGCAACCCAGAATGACCCGCATAGCCGCGTTCTCTGTGCGCTCTAGTTTGTCCATCTGACTCTTTGAGACGGTAAGCAGTCCCAGGCCATAATCCACCACTGACAGGATCAGGTGCTGATATAGTGTGAAAAGCATTCTCTGCACACACATACACACACAAATGCACACAGGACAAATGAAGCTTGATATACAAATCCCCGTCTCGAGGTGAAGAGGCAACTGATTGTCAAACTAATCATCTAACTAGGTGGGTTATATTAGGGCCAGCGGCAACAGCCAGGGTTGGGCTTTTAAATAACGAGAATGTGTGTCCTACACTGGGACGGTGGATATCAGGACCAAGAAGAAGAAGAAGAAATGACATTCTTTATTATATAAGAATCGAATGAGATAGGTTCATATGACATATAATTTCTCCTAATTAAACTGGGGTAGTCTAAGCATTTTAATTATCTTTAGAATAAAGAAAACACAATCATTGTGGTAAAAAAGAGGGTATGGGAGGAGGGTACACTTCCTAAAAGATAAGCCAGGAATCAGCTAGCATGGTGGTGGACACAAGATATCAAGAACATTATGGGAATAAAAGCTCCTAATGCAGGACAGATGGCAGGGGTAGAGAAACTTTCCATCGAACAATGACGAGAGGACCTGCAACATCATGACGTTGCTGAACACACTACAGAAATAACCTGGCCAATAAGACACCTGGGGGTGCCTAGTTGACCTTGTATCTTAGTGCACTTGTATTCATGGCGAGGCGCAGACGCCGTCTGGAGGTGACAGGTTCCATTCCCGGCACGGTAACTATAGCTTTCGATTTTTATGTTGTCTAGTGTGTTCTTTTATCTTTCTACTTCTTTCTATGAGTGCCGTTCACAATACTTTCTGTTACTTGATTAATTCAAGATAATTACCTCTTCGTTTGAGAAAAATAAAAACTAAGATCGCAGCAGCAGCAGTCACCAGGATACCAGCAATAACACCTCCAACCACGGCCCCCACATTCAACTCCGATCCTTCCTTAGACCCGACAAATATGGCATCTGTTAAACATAATAGTCAGGCAGGAAACGGTTAGATTAAACATAGTTAAAGATAACTTTACAAATATGAGCTACAAATGTGCATTCATTACTGCATGATATTGTTTTATAAGTATTAAACAGACGCTTATTTTGAAATCCTCGTCATGCGCCTTGCCGACCGGTATGGTTGCTCACGCCTCTCCACAATCTACAGTCTCCAACAGCAGGAAACAGTTAATGTACTGAAATCATTCCACGTCATGACAAAAAGTTATCAAGAATCTTCTTGAGTAGTCTTAAATTTCCAATGGTCACAACATCTTGCAGTTTTCATCTTTTCATAATATGTTCACAGCAGAAATATTAAACAAAAAAGATCAGTGTCTGGTTTTTTTAAAAAAAAAAATTGCAACATTTGTTTAAACTAACTGACAATTAGACAAAAAGCAAGAATCTATAAGTAAATTAATATGCGGATCTAAAGAGCAATATAGGTAAAATCATTATGTTAAACTTGAAAAAAAAAAGTAGATCGAGCTTATTACCAAGTTTTTTTTTTTTCTATTTATTTGATTTTAACTATGAATAGTTCGAGGTATCTGCATGCAAGAATAATTAACTTTAATCCAAACCAAATCAAAACCATGTACATAAAATGCACCTACCTCGCTCTACAACCTCAAATGTGTAAGTCAGTGCTCCCTCAACATTGCTAATGTGTAGAGTATAATTTTGGAAACAATTTTCATTTCTTATGTTGATTGCCAGTAACACATTTCCGTACGGAGGCTCCAGTTTTATATAGGTCAAGCTGTAATAATTTGAAGCTAGGTTGTATTTATCACTACTCAAGGACACAGTGGGTTCTGGGTGTCCAAATACAGGGACATAAATCACCAATGTACCATTTACTCGTTCTTGATGGATCTTTTTCAGACTGTCAGGGTCTCTGAACTGTGGCTTACCTGTGAAAGAAATGACCAGTTATAATCATACAATATATGCTTTATGAAGTTTCATACAAATGGCAACAGAAGCACGGAGAGAGCTGATATATTTAAAGTTGTACGGAATAGACAACGACGAATCTCCAGTACTAACATTATTACATGGCCTGGAAAAGTAAAGAATGATAAAGGACGTCTATGTAATCTTTGAGCCAAAGCAGAAGACAGTATAACCCACTTAACATAAGCACTGTCAATAGCGTTAGCCTGAATTGGCTGCTACATCAGAGTACTGAGCATGCATGAGAATTCCCAGAGGGCTATGAAGCTCATTGTCGTAGCAGTACATAACATAACAAATGCAGCTAGCCATAGAACTATAACCTTCCCTTGCCGCCCCCCCCCACACCTCGCCCCTCACCACCCCCCCCCCCATCCCAAGTAGAGTTTTGAACCAAAAAATGTACCTCTGAAATGTCAAAAATGACAAGTTATGCCGTATGTGGATGCTATAATATTCGGTGGGATTAACATTCCATTCAGAGCCAAATCAGTTATTAAAGGCCCATTTTATTGATTATTTAAGGGTATGCATTTATACATTGAATCCACACTAGGGCGGACATTTATAACTCATCTTGAATTATAAGTCAGCCCAGCCTAAAATGAGTCCAACGGAATGTTCTGGGAAGTAAAGGTGAATGAAAAGTTGATTGGTCTATAAAAGTATAGTCCAAGATCACGTGCCTGATAGCGGTTGGCATGAAACGTGTCTTTTCCTCATAAGTTTGTCTTTATCAGCATGTAGCAGGTCCTTTGCAGAACGTCGTTCTCATCAAGTTCTGTCTGAAAGAAACTCGGTATTTTTTTTACTCAAGGAGTCACTTATATCCTGTTCCTGTACGCGTGCTGGTCGGCCTCTCTTTTCTGGTACCATGCCTTCTTGTATTATTTTTTTTTCCTTTACCTCGTGCCGCTTGATATGACCCAAATATTTCAGCTTCCGAGACAGGATGCTGTTTATTAGCCAATCTTCCCTATGTTCAGATCTTTCAAGATGTCAGTATTTCTCCTCTTCTTTGTCCAAGATATTCTGGGAATCTTTCTATAGCATTTCAGCTCAAAAGCCCGTATTCTCTTTCTCAAGGACTGGGAGCTAGTCCACGACTCACATCTGTATGTTGCCACAGGGAAGATGCAGGCTCTCAAAATTCTAATTTTGATCTTCTTGCTGGTGCATAACCATAGACTTTTAATGCTGTTTAATCTTTGCATTGCTATGGCCATCCTCCTTTTAATTTCTGTCGAACAGTCTCCATTGCTATTTATTATAGAGCCTAGATATTTAAAGTTTGTGACATTTTCAATTTCTTCATCATTTATTGTTATTTTTGGGCGACAACCAGTTTTATCTGTGGACATTATTTTCGTTTTCTAAATTCAAGAACAGTTTTTGATCTTCACTGCGCTTTTGGACAGACAATTAAATTTTATATTCCCTTTACGCTGTTTTGAAGGAGAACTGTGTCATCTGGTAGCGGAGTTCCGGAATAGGGTTGCCAACAATTTTGGACCGATCATAACTGTGACAAGTCTGGTCATTGTTGACATTTCTCATTACATTTTCTGCGTATATATTAAACAAGTATAGTGAGAGAATGCACTCTGGTGGTTGCTTTATGTTCATGATAAATATTTGAAATTAAATGCACCAAATGCGCTGGAAACACAATAGTTCTCATAATAGTCTACAGTTTCTGATGTTGGACACAATCAAATGCCTTTGCTATAAAAAGTTAGTACAGGGGTGTAAATTATGGAGTGTATAGAAACTTACTAGTAATTCAAATTGTATAAACTCAATATCCATATAATTCGCTCAATAATTTTCTTTGCTTCCACCGTTTAATACTTGAGCTAGGTAGGACTGTCATGAAATTCATTATATTTTACTTTAACACTTGAGCCTCATCACCATTGTGTGGCTCTGTAACTTAAAATGGATTAGTGAAAGCATTTCACAATTTCATAATCCCTCAACATACCAGGGTTAGAATACTGTGGCGGACAGTTTGCCATTTTGAAAATTATACGAGATTTGCACTGTGGAAGCGCTTGTAGTCTCACAGTGTAATATACCCAAAAGACAGATGTAAATGTACTGTGAAACTCCACTGTGCAAAAGTTGGCCTTTATCTTTGTCCCAGAGCATGCGGGTGTTGTTGGCAATGAAAGAGTCGACAGATTAGCCAGCTCTGCTTTAGTTACATCGAGCCCACTCATGGATCATGCTGACACTGTTAATGCCATAAGAGAGGTAGAACGTTTGGAGGATTTTGGGAGTAGCACATCTACATCTTTGTTAAGAGTGCAAGAACCGGGAACAAAGATTGGCACACCCAGGCACGAGAAGCACACCTGACGCACGAGAAGTCTTTTCAACCAACATAGAACTGGAAGCATCAACTGCGTGATTCATATGTTAAAGTGGGAATCTAAGCACCTATGGAAGTGTCCGGAGTGCCGCGAAGATAACTTCAATCATAACTCATAACAAATGTACTGTATGCCGCCTTTATTTAGATATGACACACAAGTTATTATTATTATCACCCTTCACTTGCAAATATGCTCCATGACTCCCAAACCTCTCTGTTCTTTCAGTTCCGAGGTATTAAATTATTCAACACTTTACTTACATTACATTAGCCACGTATTAGACTGTTTAAATGATAGTTAACAAAGTAACAAAACTTAACATAACGAGAGTCGCACCATAGAAGAGCTTGCAGCCTCGAAGGCAGCAGAAGATAAACTGCAGCAGCGTTCGCTGTGGAGATAATCGTTTTTTTTTAACTATTATTATTGCAAGCCATCACTCCCAAATATATGTCCCGTTTCCTAATCCTATTTAGTGTTCTGTATAAATACATGCTCTTGTAATAATATGCTACTATGTTGATCAACTCTTTGTAACATCATCTGAGCGATGTATTGGACTAATTAAACGATTGTTACAAAGAAATAAAACTTACATTTCACATAAACAGCCAGTGTTTTGTTTGTGCTTCTCTGACCTGCCTCAGCCAGACACGTGTACACTCCTGTATCCAAACATTCTGCCCTGGGGTTGCTATAGCTCAGTGTTAGATTAAATTTATGGGAGGGATCATTGAACATTTGGAGTTCTGCACCATTCTTTCTCAGAGAGAGAAGTGGAGAAGGGTTTCCCTCAGCTTGGCAAGAAAAACTCACACCCGAATTCCTTTCTAGGATTATTGGTTCTGAATTGTTGTTGGCTTCAAAACTGAAGATGCTGGGTCCAACTGTAGTGGAAAAAACAATCAAGTCAAATGTTTATGCTAAATTATTTCATTGGATGGACGATGTGTGCAGATATTAAGAACAGAAAAGTTAGTTGCAGATCCTTTACAGCAAGCATATTGTAGGTCAGCCACAAACTCTACACAGTCATTCCATAGCCATGTATTTCAGGTCGGCCACAAACTGTTTACTCACTTATTCCATAGCCACATAATGTGGATCAGCCCTGAACGTCTACTCAATCATTCCATAGCCACATAATGTAGGTAAGCTCTAAAGTAAAGTAAAGTAAAGATCTCTTTCTGGTAATCTGGTAATCTGGTAATCCTAGTTTCAGCTTCATAACAAATGGGTCACCCCATAGTTGCTCCGCTCCTGTGCCAACGAAAAACAAACGCAGCCCACAGTGTCACGCCATGCACTCAACTCAGAAGCTGGGCGACAAAACTACATCCTTCCAGTCTACAAATGGAGCAAAAATGCAACGGTCACCGTCTGGCAAAAAAAAAAAAAACTTTGCCACGGTTAAAAAAAATGTGGCCGTGCCTAGCGTCCATTTTGACCGGAAGAATTATATGAGGGTTAATAAACGGTAACCCCAGCAGTACCCTCATTATTAGCTGGGGAAGGGACTTAGAACATTACATCCACCAGCAGGCGTCGCCCCCACAACGACCTGCCTGCCATCGTTAACGTCTGTTCACCCAACAGCCATGCAGTTCTTTGGCACGAAGGAGACACCTTGAACTTGGGTTTCGTACTGCCGACTCCCTACTAAGATGTTATTTTATGTTTTTTTATCACAATTAATGTCACTGCACATTGGGCATACCCATACGTGCTCAGTTCTCCGAAGCAGCAGCCACTCCAAAGTACTTCTACTAATTGTCCCCACAGGAAGCTGGTTATATTGTCTCCTTTTTCGGCCTCGAAGACGGCAAAGACGTGCATCGCCATGCTCAACTCCCATGTCACGCAATCGTGTTAGTGTCAGAGATTCCTCATTCTCCACTAGCCCAGTTCGTACAGCGTTGACTGTATCTGCTCAGTCCATACTTTTTCCCGCAATCATTAGTGCAATGCTTGCCAGTTGGTCTGCTCGCTAATTTCCCTTCACGCCCGCATGACCCGGTGTGTAGATCCAGGTTACGGAAGTTAAGTGCGATTTCCGAATGCTTTATATCCATTCAGAGCGCATACTGCCTGTTGCTATCTTCTGAAGCATATTCATTGAGTCTGAGACAATTACTGCCTGTGTGGCGGTTTGCTAGGGTACCCATGCTGAAGCTTTTAGGCGCATCGGGCATATGGGAAGAGCACCCATATTTTTACAGACGAATCTACACTCGATGGGTAATGTGGTCAGCATTACGCCGGCCGTCTTTACTTTCCCAGGACAGCCCATCCTGGTACGCATTTAAGGCTGGGTCGACCTGCGACGCCCCATACCACGCAGCCCGCAGTGGGTTTCAATCGCGGTACGTTGGATTACGGGTAAGCTCTAAACTGTCTGCTAAATCGTTTCTCAGCCATATTGAAGTCAGCGACAAACTGTCCACTCAATCATTCCTTAGCCACATATTGTAGGTCATCCCCGAACGTCTGCTCAGTCCTTCCATAGTGACATATTGTAGGTCCGTCACACACTGTCTGCTCAATCGTTTAATAACCGCCTGTTGAAGGTCAGCCAAAAAAAAATATATTTCGCAATAATTTATTAACCACATGTAGAAGGTCACCTACCAGCTATTCCATCATTTCAAATCCACATTTTGTAGGTCAACTAATATTTATTTCCCTATCTATTTGTCTGTTATGTTCCTAATTCGTTCAGATCCAGAGGCCAATAGATCCCTTCATCATGTTTACAAATTCCCACGAAGCCTATAAATCAGCTCTGCTTCCCTGGCCAATCGCCTATAAGCTTAGTCAATGGCACTGGTTTCGTTTGCACCTGTGCAGTGTATAAGAGATGCAGGGTATCATTATATCAACTAGAAAATAGCTTTTGAGGTTTTTGTTTAAAAATTGGCTTTTTAATCATAAGATGTTCCAATACAACTCTTTTTTTTTTTAAGATTCAAACGGTACCTAACATTTGTTCTTGTTGTATTTACATGATAAAAGTGGCTCTTTGGATCACTGTGTGGCAATATGTCAAGCTGCAATCTTAGTGAAGGAAGGGTTTGTAAAATGATTTAATTAAGAATACATAATAGCAGTTACATAACTCACAGCGTACATCCAGCATTATCAGAGCCTTGTTGTTTCTGTAACATAAAGAATTATGGGTAGCAGTGCAGGAACAGTTACTGCCATCCATCTGTCTGCTAATGTTGACATCTATAAATACATCATTATTGTCCCTGCTTGTCTGAGAGCCACACTCCAACAATAAAGCAGAGACTGGTGGATAACCTCCCTCTACTCGACATCTGATCCTGACCACGCCTTCTGTAACTGTCAGCTGATCTCCTGCAACCATAATGGGTGTGCCTCCATTCGGGTACTTCTCTATGACTGGCGGGCTGGGCGGAGCTGTGTGGTAAATATACATAATCAAATATCACCGGAGGACTGGATGAAGTTGTGTGGTAAATATACATAATCAAATATTACTAGAGGACTGGGCGGAGCTGTGTAATAAATATACATAATCAAATATCACTGGAGGACTGGGCGGAGCTGTGTGGTAAATATACATAATCAAAAACCACTGGACGACTGGGTGAAGTTGTATTGTAAATGTGTATAATCAAATCTCACTGAGTTGCGACATGGGAAATGTGAAAAGAAAATAGGCAAGAACATTAAGATAAGTAACACAAGAATGGAAGAATGCAAGTGTTTTCAATAAATCTCATTCTAAAAAAGAAACACACACACACACACACACACACACACACACACACACACACACACACACACACACTCACACAATTGTCAGTGAATTTAAAAAAAAAGCCAAAGAAATTATACTTTTGAAAGGCATGATTTCACTCATCCAAAGGAAATGACGTTTGCAAACCCTCCCATGAACAATGGGCGAAACAGTTAGAGCATTAGCAAGGCAGTTCATGCTAAATAACTGTGAATAGTTAGAGCACCACAAATATTACATAACATCATTTAAAAGTAGTATGAAAGTTTATCCATCCTTCTTTACTTCAGTAGGAATTTCTGGAAAAGTTTGCAAATTATAGGATAAACATTTTATAAGACGATGTCATCCGTGAACTGTAATGGTTAGGGAATTACTTCCATTAACGTCTACTTCACAAAGGTTCTCTTTAGTGTAGTTCTCCATACAATTATGCACTATAAAATATTTGTCCATATAATAATTGACTATTTTATTATCCTGTATTTGATCGTTCTCTATACAATAATTTTCTTTACATTCATATTGTATCCAGTAGTTCTCAACACAATGTTTCTCTATACAATTCTCCTGTTTAGAATAATTATTGTATTATTCTGCATATAATTTCTACAATTTTTTTTGGGTAGTATTCAATAATTCTCCTTGCAAATACTTGAATTTCAAATGGGGGAACTGTAGATGAGATGGTACAAACTGTG
>CAJHNH020003994.1:27500-51659 GCA_905116865.2 Candidula unifasciata
AAGAAGAAGAAGAAGAATAAGAAGAAGAAGAAGAAGAAGAAGAATAAGAAGAAGAAGAAGAAAGAAGAATAAGAGAAGAAGAAGATAGAAGAAAGAAGAAGAATAAGAAGAAGATAATAGAAGACGAAGAGAAGAATAAGAAGAAGAAGAAGAAGAAGCCAGAAGAAGAAGAAGAAGAAGAAGAAGAAGAAGAAGCTTTTAGAAGGGACCACCTCACTCTTAAAGAGTTTTCTAAAAATCACTTTCACATCGTTGCCTGCCTCAAAATGATCGACAAAGCGGGTAAAGGGATTACCAGGGGATTCTGCTTGGAAGAAGCTTTGGCCGGAGAGTGTTGTCGATTTGTGACTTTGAGGGGTTTGAGACAGTACCTGTGGAACCTGTAGTCAACGAGATTGTGTCTTTGGCTACTATCATGGGATTGTAGGTGCATAACAGTGATATCGAAAAGTTTGTGGAAGAGCACAGCCAAGAGTTAACCACCGAAGAGCTTATGGAGTTGCATTGTGTTTCACAGCAAGAAGTTTTTGAGGAAAGTTTGTCAGAGGAGGAGGAAGAGGTAACAGAAAAGCAACAATCTTCTGGCGAAATAAGAGAAATGCTGAAAGCATGGGATACTTTTGCATGTTCCATTGAGAAGCATCACCCTAATAAAGAAGTGTCTATGGGCGATGCAATTTTATTTAATGATAATGCTGTGTAGCATTTTCGCCAAATTTTGAAGTGTCGGCAAAAACAAATGTCTCTGGACATATTTCTAGTAAAAAATAATTAGGTATGTATCCTAATTTTTTCAGACTTTTTATTTTGTTTTCTGCAATTCGAATTGCATTCCAGGTGCGTTCGTTCCACGTTTGAAGAAAAGATGAAGATGATTTACTCTTTTTAACAATATGCCTATAATAGTCTTTGAATAAACGTTATACATCCCACTTTTTGAGAATTGTTTTCGACATGGATCGCATTATCGTATTTTACATTAATTTATATGAGAAAAATTGTTTCGCTTAACGAGTGTTTCGCTTAACGAGAATGATTCTGGAACGAGGTTCCACTGTAATTTTAACTCACAGTTATAGAATACGGACAGAATTTATCTCAAACCATGACAAACATGGCCTTGCAATGATTGATACGATAAGATAAAATAAGGGATACAATTAGTGGATCAATATACATGTAATATTAAACTATGAATATTTTCATCCATTTCTCCATTCTGAGAATTCACAGAATGCTTCCAAATATTGTAACTTCAGCTTTTTAAATCCCCCCCCCCCCTCCCCACTTCCCAACACAAAGATGAAGCACGGGAAGTTAAGAACTTACCTATGACCTGTATGGTTGTTTGTTTTGTTGCTGACAACGATGAAAACTGTGAATTGTTTGCTGTACACAGAAAATAGAACAGCCCTCCCATTGTAACAGTATAGTTTACAGCAGCCATGTTGGAGAGACCTGCTGGTGTATCAGTGACATTACTGGACAACTGATAATTGATTCCTGGGCTGACATCATTTGCCATGCAGGTTACAGTTACAGTGACAGGCTGGTCACACAAACTGATGATGTCACTTTTTGTCTGGTTGTAGAATACACTCAGTGCCACACTGCTAGGACCATCTGTTGTAGAACAAAATCAACACAATAAACTTGTCTTGTGAACATTGTACTGGACAGTCACAACTTATGACTTGATTCAGACAAAAACTTACATCATGCAAAGTAATCTTGTTCATAAACAATAACTTACGCCCTTATAAGCATTTATGTATTATGTTACATGAGCGAAAACTGACAGAAAAAAAAAATGTACAGATTAAGGATTGTCTCACACGTCACTTTGCCTTAATATTTAGTTTGATCTTCCATCAATCTACTTATGTCATCATTGCTGGTATGCCTTTCATATAGATATAATTCTATGTTGTCTCTATGGTAGACATTAAATGTTATAAATTTTATTTTAACACTAAATAAACTGAAAATATAACACTACAAAGAATATATTGATAAGGTAACACGTTAAACAACATTTAACAAGCATGCAGCATTAACTGGTTTTCAGTTTATTTATTTCAATGCACAGGGTAACAGCTGCACCACTTTACTTTCATTAAATATATTTTGAATTGCTGAAAGCAACTTAGAATAAGTTCTGGAAGGAAAGATCAGACATTTCTCGATGACATGTTTCACACTAATATAGTATATGCTTATGGGATGATGTCGCACTTTAGTGCACTTGGTGTATCAGGTCTATAATTATTTACCCACAATCCTTGTAACTGTATTTCTTTTTCTTTTCTCTAGTCAAAGTGACGTAACTGCATCTAAGGTGAGATGTCCAGTTCTCCAGTCTTATATTCAAAGCCTCTTTAAAGTCAGGACTGTTTGTCACTAACACTATAGGTCCAGCTCAGGCTAACATTTAAAGTCGCTTTGAAGTGATGACTGTTTATCACTGACCTAATAGACCCAGCTCAGTCTTATATTTAAAAATTCTTTGAAGAGATGACTGTTTGTCACTGACCCAATAGACCCAGCCCAGTTTTATATTTAAAAATTCTTTGAAGAGATGACTGTTTGTCACTGACCCAATAGACCCAGCTAAGGCTTACATTTAAAGTCGCTTTGAAGAGATGATTGTTTGTCACTGACCCAATAGACCCAGCCCAGTCTTATAATTAAAGCCTCTTTGAAGTGAGGACCGTATGACGCAACAGACTAAGTCTATAAGGTGCAAGGAAATTTGTTGGAAGTATAGTGGACTGTCGTGATTATCCCATCATCTTTCGTCAAAAGCTGATTTGCCCAAGTTTATAAAGCCATCACCAAATATTCATTGTGTCCCATAGCCTGAAAACTGTTTTACTGTATTCACAAACAGGAACAATAGTATGAAAACACAACTGTTTAGCTGTGAATGTGCATGCATGTTATGAGCATTTATTCATACAAGACAGTAAAATGCTGTATTTATTGCATGCATCTATGAACAAGCACTTTCCCAACATACATGTAGATACAAACTTACAAGCAACTTGTACTGTTTTGTTCATTCTGACATAAGTGCCGTCTGGAATATGGGCCTCACAGTTGAGCTCTGAAGTGAAAAACAATATTTTAAAAAAATATCATCATCATCATCGTGTGCCCTGCCAACTGGCGTAGGCGCTCATGCATCTCCACAGATCACGATCCCTGGTTGCCTTGAACAGGTCTCTTGATGATATCCCTCCATGCCATCGTTTCAGCCCATCCAGCATCATCTCTCTTGGTCTGCCTCTACACCTTTTCCCACTGATCTTTCCAGTTGCCACGATGTCTCTCTTCTCATTATGTGGTAGAAGAACAGTGTTTGTCCCCTGAAATCCCTCGCTGCCATACAACAAAACACGTTTTAGGGAACATTTTAGCACCCTCTTTCTGCCATTAAATGAGAGCGATTTATCGCCAAAAATAGTCTTTTGACTCTGAAATGCACCATTCGCTTGAACTATTCTGCTTTTAATATCTGTTCCACATTTTCAATCTGATGATATAATTGTTCCCAGATGTTTGAGAAAAAGAGAGGAAAAGGGGGTGGGGGGTAATTTTTATCACCTTTCGACAACTAACTGAGAAACAGCAACAACTATCAGTATACTACTGAGCTGATAATATAAACAATGGCTAGAAAGCATGCATGTATACAACACACAAGATCTCACTTACCTCCCTTAGTTCTGTCAGCAGTAAAACTTGCTGTAACATTCTGTGTTGAATTAACTCTTGTAGATCCATAACTCAGTGTTGTGGTAGCCAGAATGAAATTGTTTGCAGTTTCTTTACAGGTACAGCTGAATGGTTTACCTTCTTCTACATAGGGGTTTGCATCTGGACAGTCCAGTTTGAGAGATGGGTAAACTGAGGAAATATGCAATCCTATTAGTTACAATCCTATTATATGTGAATACCCTTGTCCCAATAAATAAGATGATGATACATTTGAAATAACACACCTATGTACCCTAAAATATTTCAGCATTTCTTCCAACAATTACCTATTTTGTGGCACACAAAAAATATCACAATCAATAAACATCTGTACCTCAGATAAGTATCTCCTCTCATGCAGCATCCACAAGTGGAATGTTCATAAACTCTATAACTGTGCTATGTGCACATATCATAGTTCACAAACTATACTATTTGATATGGCTTTTTTCGGTTTATTCAGTTTATTCAACAGACCAACATCATAGCACAAGGGTAGTAACCCATAAGTGCTCCGTTCTACTTCTAACTCAAGCCTGAGTTAGAAGCAGCTCAGCGCAGTGCATGAACTCCGCTGCACCGGCGAGGATCCTGAAATACTTTGGGTAGGTTTTTAACTCCGAATTTTGCCCGGCAGGGCTGTTAGGCTACTCTTTTCGATTTAGTACTGCCAAGGGACTTTTTACGTGTGCAACAATACACACAGGCGTCCGATCTCAATACCCAGAGACCAGAAGTAGTGAGAGTTCATGTTTAAAAAAAATCCCAGCCATACCTCGAGATCACGCAGCCCTCATATTCATTTGACTGAATATTTTCAAATATGTGATAGTCTGTCAGTGCTAACAAGCAGTCTACTCTTGGTAATATAAGCAGCCAGCAGGGTTTTAGTGTTTACAACGTGCACTCAGAAAACCAAGTTCAAGTAAAAATACCCTAGTTGGTGACTTTATTTTTTTTTTAATCTTTTTTTTTACTAGAATGTTTGACAACTGATCATGTCTGTATATTGCCACAGAAAAAATACTTGTTCTCAGAATTCTCACCTTTAGTCGTTTTCTGATGTTACACTGTAGGCTTGTCATGCTTTTAACGTTTGCATTCATAGAGAAAAAAAATGTCACTGTAATTTATTCATTGTTGGTAATTATTGAGTCAAGGTATTTAGAGTTTGTAATATTTTCAGTTTTCTCATCGCTAATCAAAATTCCTATTCTATTTTGAAATTTAACTGTGGACGTTGATTTAGTTTTTGTTTGTGTGTTTGAGTGTCCCTGCCTGCATGTGTGTGTGCGTGTGTGCGTGCCTGTGTGTGCGTGTGTGCGTGCCTGTGTGTGTGTGTGTGTGTGTGTGTATTTATATATGTGTGTGTGTATGTGTTTGTTTTCGCTTTTAAATTCAGACACATATTTTGATCCTCCCTGTGTATCTACACGACACTATTTACGAGGGTCACAATTCCAAGTGCTCTTTACATACCACAATAAGCTGGTTGCAGTGTAAAATAGTTAGAACACATCAAAGAAAGAATTAAAAGTAATCTGTGCCTTGGATTAAAAGAGTTAATATATATATCAATACATTATAATTCATGCCATATGGAGATGGCTATCTATCTTTGAATTGATATGGACAGACATGATTTGCTGATTGCGAAATACAAGGTAACTAAACTGAAGAGCCATTACCAAATTCACAGAAAAAAAGTCTCTACCCCACTACTTTTTGTCTTAAATGACACTACTGAATTATTTATTGCTTAAGATAATTTCTCAAACAGATAGTTAAAAAAAGGCATCAAAGCATCAGTGACTACAGTGACAGACGCCGGGAGTCTCACTGAAATATATTATTTCTTTCCTAGCAGACAGACAATAACATTAAAATTAGACAGTGTAAATGCAACCAAAAAATATTGTAAAAATATGTGACATTTATCTGTGCCATACACTTACCTACAGAGCCTGGAGATGTGTGATTATTATATGTGTCATACACTTACCTACAGATTGTGGAGATGTGTGACTACTATCTATGTCAAACAATTACCTACAGGTTGTAGAGATGTGTGACTACTATCTATGTCATACACTTACCTACAGGTTGTGGAGATGTGTGACTACTATCTATGTCATACACTTACCTACAGGTTGTGGAGATGTGTGACTACTATCTATGTCATACACTTACCTACAGACTGTGGAGATGTGTGACTACTATCTATGTCATACACTTACCTACAGACTGTGGAGATGTGTGACTGCTATCTATGTCATACACTTACCTACAGATTATGGAGATGTGTGACTACTATCTATGTCATACACTTACCTACAGATTGTGGAGATGTGTGACTACTATCTATGTCATACACTTACCTACAGATTGTGGAGATGTCGGACTACTATTCACTCCATACGACGAATCACTGTCTTCCCCTGTGGCATTTGGGTACACCCTGACCTGAAACTGGTGTGATCCAATAGAGAAGTTCCGAGCTGGTAGTTTCAAGCTACAACTGGCATTATAGTAAACTGGGTCTCCGTATTCTGTCTGGTTCATTGTTATTAATGTATCTTTTAGTACAGGACTCTCTATACTCTGTCAAATTGAAATCAAGCATTAGTTCAGTCTAATTCAATCAGTTGTGCCAACAATAAGGACAATTCAAAATGCTTTATTATTCATCAGTTTTCCCCTCTAGTTCAGACACTCTATAACAACATACCTGAATTTCAAATAATCTCAAGTGTACTGTATCCACTGAAACAACTGTAAGATGTGAATTGTGTATAAAATAAATCATCATCTGAATGTTGGCACCTTTTACGACCACTGTTGCCATCACATGTTTTTAAGGTATCGTGATCATGTGTTACATTTTCTCCAGGATGGTCCTGTTTTTAGGTGTCTAGGCTATAAAAGTGTAAGTGCTACAAAAAATGTAAATTGTTCCATTTTATACAAATCTAGAAATTAGCTTGATAATACAACACACACTTATGGTTATATCTGTAGATCTTATTATTTCACATTCTTCAGATCCTCTTGATGCCTAAATATGTTGATGAGAATTTTTATTGTAGCTTGTTCTATTTTGATGCAGTTAAATAGCATATAGTCGGCAATGGTCCAGGTTTAATACCCCTTCAAGTCAGTAATAAACCCTTTTACCCCAGGGACCTAGAGAAAGCAAAAAAGGATCAGGTGTGTGTGTGTGTGTGTGTGTTTGTGTGTGTGTGGGAGGGGGCGGGGTGTTTGTGGTTAAACTGACTTGCGTAGGATGTTCCATTTTCAGCTCAAGACATTATGGTCACCCTAATTTTAGGGTCAGATAGTCCATACTCAGCATGATTCCCAGTGTTCACTAGTTCCTTGACAGAATGCAGCAAATCAGCCCCACTTTTTGTTGATTGCTTGAGGTTTCACTAGGTTATTGTATGCTAAGTAGTCTGTAACAGATTTCTGAACACTGTGATACAAATGCCATTTTTGTTAAATAAGCACAAAGGCGGCTGCTATCAAATCATCTGCAAGTGATTTCAACCCTATGTGTGGCGGGATTGTGAATCTGCATTCTTGATCCCTATGCCACAGATGCGTTGTTCCTTTGACTGTTTTAAAAATTACCTGTCTCTAAATGACTGAATATTCTAAGGCTCTGTTATTACTAGTGTTATTCAGTGAGGGGGACAAGTCTCTGAGATATACATCATATGCACTACTCTACCTACAGACTTAAACATGACCAGAAGCATTGGAGAGTATCATAACAACTGGAAAGATTAGTGGCAGAAGAGACAGCAGGCCACATGATGATGCTGATGATAAAGATGGAGATGAGGATGATAGTGGTTGTGGACTTGTCAGGCCTGCACTCACAGATCTTTTCGATAATTTAAGAATAAACTGAAATAAAAGTATTTAAAATATTTAAAGAAATATAATGTAAATAGTCTATGCCTCTTTACTGATTTACATAAGAATCAACATCACAGCATACCAGACGCACTCACAGCAAATGTCTTAAGTTGTAGATGTTGACCGTTCAATTACCAAGCTGGTTGTGTACTGGTCCTTCTCCCCTTCTCAAACAGACTTTCTTGCTGGATCTAAATTCCAAAATCACACATCCTGAAACATGTTTCGTTATCTAACTTCCATCAGTATTTGCTCATACATGGTTTTTAGAATGTCTCCGTTGTTCAATACGAGTGTTCTAGTAAATCCTGTCTGTGTATGACAAAAGCAGTGAGTGTGCTTGAAGACAATATATCTGTAGCTTTTACTTTATTTTTGTCATGAGACTGTCAAGAATGCAGATGTAGTATTCCATTCAAGAGTCTCTCGAGAAAATGCACCACTTTAACACTCTATCATAGATAACTCTAAAACACAAAGATTAACTCATTGTCTGATAAGCTACTTACATTTTTAATCCACACAAACTGACTGACAGGGTTAGGGAAGACCCGTGTCACTGTACAAACAACTGTGACACTGTCGGCTTGAAACACTGCTTGTTGACAGGATACAGATGTTGGTCTTGCTAGAGAAGACAACACAGCAGGCGACAAAACCTCTTTTCGACAAAATATTGCTGCTTCTTGTACAAAATATTTCTAAATCTAAAGATAGTATATGTGTGATGTTTACACTCTTCTACTCGTCTCCAACAATTTCTTCTTTGCAGACGTACCAAAACTCTGTTTGGCTAATCTTCTTCTTCTTCTGCCTTTCTATCCCCCAATGGAGCATAGGCCCTCAACCAACTCACGCCAAGTCGTTCTATCCTTCGCCATTGCATGGAGCTCTCCCCATGTCCTCCCCATCTTTCTAACCTCATTCTCCAGCTCTCTTCTCCATGTGTTTTTTGGCCTTCCTTTATTTCTATGCCCCTGTGGGTTCCAATGCAAAGACATTCTAGTTATGCTGTTCTCCTGTTTTCTCAGTGTGTGCCCTATCCAACGCCAGATTCTTTTCCTCACCTCCTGATCCACTGGAGCCTGTTTAGTTCTCTCCCAAAGTTCTACATTAGTTATTCTATCATACCATTTTATTCCCTCTATTCTGCGCAGGCACCAGTTAATGAATGTCTGTAATTTATTAGTCATTGCCTTGGTTGTTCTCCATGTTTCCGCCCCATACAATAGTACTGATTTGACATTAGAATTAAAAATTTTTAGTTTAGTATTTCTTTAAATTTCTTTTGACCTTCACAAATTCCCTAGTGCTATGAAAGCCCCTCTTGCCTTTTGTATTCTAATTTTAATATCTCTATCAGTTCCTCCATCTTTATCTACATTACTGCCTAAATAGGTGTACGACTCCATGTCTTGGAGTGGGGTGCCATTAAGAGAAACCACATTACTATTTGCCTGATTTATTCTCATTATCTTTGTCTTTCCTTTATGGATTTTCAGACCAAGCTGCTGTGATCTCGCATTAAGTATATTTAATTTATCTTGTATCTGATTCCGTGAATGGGATAGAAGAGCAATATCATCAGCGAAGTCCAGATCATCAAGCTGTTTTGTAGGGGTCCACTGAATTCCATTCTTGGTGTTAGCAGTTACTGTTTTCATATTCCAGTCTATAGCCAGTAAAAATAAGAGAGGCTACAAAAGACATCCCTGTCGCACACCTGTTTTTATTTCAATTGCATCTGTTAACTTTCCCTCATGAAGAACTCGACATTTCATGTCTTTATATGTTGCCTTTACTAAGTTGATAATTTTCTGTGGGATTCCATAGTGCCCCATCAATTTCCAGAGAGATTCCCTATCAATGCTGTCAAATGCTTTTTCATAGTCTATAAATCCAATGTAAAGTGGTGAGTTCAGTTCAATGCTTTGCTCTATTATAATACGTAATGTGGCTATCTGATCAGTACAGGATCTTTTTGACCGAAAACCTGCCTGCTCATCTCTTAGCATTTTATCAATAGCATCTTTTAATCTTTCCAAAATAATTCTACTTAATATTTTTCCAGGAACTGACAGCAACATAATTCCTCTATAGTTTTCACACTCCTGTAGATCACCTTTTTGGGGCAGTTTCACAAGATATCCTTCTCTCCAGTCTGCTGGTATTTCTTCGGTCTCCCAGACTTTACTGAATAATCTATGTAGCAATTCTGTTGATGTGTTTATGTTGGTCCTGATGGCTTCAGCTGGGATACCATCTGGGCCTGACGCCTTTCCTTCCTTAAGAAGATTTATAGCTTTTCTAATTTCCTGTTTGGATGGTACCTCACAGTTGATATCCAGTTCCATTTCTAAAGGCTGGATATCTGGGGGAACCTCTGGACCTGGTCTATTTAGAAGCATTTCAAAATATTCAACCCATCTGTCCATTTGATCTTTAGTGTTAGTTAGTACCTTTCCTTGACTATTTTTGATTGATCCAGTTGGCTGACTATATTTACCTACTAATTTTCTTGTGTTACTGTAAAGTTCTCTGAGGTTTCCTTTTGCTGCTGCTGTCTCCGCTTCTTGTGCTAGATCATTTAGATATTTCACTTTATCTGCCCTTATATGCCTCCTAACTTCCTTGTTGGCTTCTGTGTAATTCTCCTGAGCTCTAGCTTTAGCAGCTCTAGTTTTGCTATTGTTTAATTCTGCCTTTTTACTTTTCCTCTCTTCAATCAGTTTAATAGTTTCTGGTGTTATCCATGCTTTATGTTTCCTTTCTTTCTTGCCAAGAACTTCTACGCAAGATTCATTCCAGATTCCTTTGATCTGATCCCAGCAGACTTCTATGTTGACATCTTCAGCTAACTGCTGCAACACCTGGTACTTATTAGAGACCGTAACTGAGAACTGTTCCTTAATTTCTTTATCTCTGAGAAAGCCTACATTATATTGGTTTCTATGAGTATAAGATGTTATATATCTTTTTAGTTTCAACTTGATTTTACTTATCACCAGGAAATGGTCAGTAAATACATCAGCACCTCTGAAAGCCCTAACATCGTAAAGGGATGATCTAAACTTTTTGTTAATACATATGTGGTCAATTTGATTAGTTGTCTTATGGTCTGGTGATTCCCATGTTGCCTTGTGTATACTTTTATGGGGAAAAATACTTCCACCAATAACATACTGGTTATCTGCACAGAAATTTGTGAACAATTCGCCATTTTCATTCATGTTTGGCTAATCATCATTAATAAATTATAAGGAATATTTTTTTCTCTTGTGAATATAGCTCTTTAATCTGCTGACTAACCTGATGGTAGCAATGATCGCAATTTAATTTCAGCCGATTCTTAAAAACAAAACAGAACAAAAAAGTAAGAAAATATTCTCACTATAAACTGTTAGATAACATGATGTGTTTGTTCCACTTTCACAAATGTAAGTGCCTGCACTTTGTCTGGTCACATTGACACTGGGGATATTTAAGGTACTTGTAAGGCCGGAGACAGATGCCGTATATCCACGGAAAGCATTTGTTGCGGCACATACATTGCCAACACATGCTACAATCAGAGTTGACTCCTTATACCATATCACTTTCTGTGAATTCTCACCGATACTGAGTGTGAGGGTGCAAGATTGCTGCTCCTCAGCTGGTGTACATAGTGGTACTTGTGCTGGAAAAATATAAATGTATAATTTATAACAATCTTTATAACAATATTTTATGAAACGATGAATTTCGTTGTATCTGAAACAGTTTCCTAATTATGGCGAACGGATATCTTTTTAGGCATTCTACTAGGGAATTCTATAAATATATTATACAATGACAACGAGAGACAAACACTATGCTACAACCCCTATCATTAAAAACAACAGGCTCATTTTTGCTTAATCAAAGTGAGAGGCTTATAAGATCGGCAGAAGACTTTCAAGATATTTTGAATGCAGCAAGCAATGCAATTAGTCCAAACAGTGCACATAGAAGCACTAACCACCAGAGCAGAAATCCATACCATCATAAGTAAAAGCCTTCTACGTATGAATCCTAAAAATAAAACATTGATCTGGATGGAATAAGTCATTACAATATCTAGACAAGCCAACATTAAGTGGCTAATGAATATTTTTTTTTTAATTTAGCGTCTGAAGAAAGGAAATTCCCACTTCACTTTTAGCATCCGTTAATACATTCATATTAGCGGGGGGGGGAGGGGGGGGGAGACGGGGGAGGGGGTGACACTGGAAACTGAACCATACAACAGCATCACTGCTAGGACACACAGGGACAATATACACAAAGATATTAGAACAATTAGACCCATATCTTCAATAGTTCAGCCCAACTCAGATCAGTTTCAGGCAACAGAGAAACATTATTCGTGTTAGGACGAGTATATTAAAACCATAAAATATAATCATCAACGGAATACAATGGTACTTTGAAATTCGAACGCTTTAAAACTCGAATTACTTGGTTCTATAATAAATAGCAATGGAGACTGTTTGACATAAATTAAAAGGAGGATGGCCATAGCGATGCAAAGATAAAATAACATTAGAAGACTTTAGTTAAACACCAGCAAGGAGATACAAATTAGAATTTCAGAGCATGCATCTCCCCTGTAGCAACATAAGGATGTGAGTCCTTAAGAAAGAGAATAGGTGGTTTTGAGCGGAAATGCTATAGAGAGATTCTCAGAATATATTTGATAAAGAAGAGGAGAAATACTGACATCATGAAAGATCTGAACATCAAGGAAGATTTGCTAATAAACAGCATCCTGTCTTGGATGCTGAAATATTTTGGTCATATCAAGCGCCACAACAGATTGGAAAAAAAAGTAATAGCAGAAGGCCTGGTACCAGGAAGGAGGAGCATGGGCCGACTAGCACGAAGATGGGCAAATTATACGTGACTTCTTGAATATGAAAGTACATGGGGCTTATGAGTTGGCCAGAGACGGAATTTCTTTCAGGCAGACCGTAATGAGAGCGATGTTCTGGAAAAGACCTGCTATATGATGATGATGATGACCCAGTTAGCAGTGCTGGCAACAAAATGGAGTCATTATGGCGGAGGATATAAAATGTATAATGCAAAAAAGCAAAAGTAATTGTGCCCGGGCCGACTGAGTCAGGTTGGCTCACATTAGGAGTATGAGTGATCAAGACTTGAGGGCGATTGCTTTTAACTTCAACCAAACCATCACAACAGTTTCAATTCTTCAGGATTTGGTAAAAAGCTAAATAATCCCAATCACAAAACCAGGCAAAGATCATTCCCGACTTAGCAGTTTCAGGATTATCACCCTTAAAAATACCTTTGGCAGGATGCTAGAGAAGATTATTGCTGTTAAACTACAAACGTTTTCGGAAAGGGAAAAGCTGCTGCCAAAAGGTTTAGGTAGTTATCGGCCATGAAAAGATACCTAGTGAGATGCAGCTACATTTGTTTGTTTTTTTTTTAAATGTTTATAAGGGGTTCCAGAATAGACAGGTGACAATAGTGGCAAATCTCGGTCTTGAGCATGCCTACAATAGAATTAGATACTATTTGTTGATATCTGCGATTGTGGAGATGCGATTGCGTCCCTGTCCGGTGACCTAGATGGCAGCTAACCTGCATTCGAGTATGGCTGCCCTTCGCTTGGGTACATGGACATCAGAACGATGTAATATTGCCCCGGGAGAACCTCAGGACTACAATTTTACCAGTGCTCTTCGATGTGTTTACAAGCAAGATTATAGAACTTGATGCACCAGGGGGTGGAAGACTATTAACATTTACAGATGATGTTCTTGCATATAGGCAGGGAAGTGATAGGTAGCGGATAGATCAAGAGCTACAGGCATATGTAGACAAAGTGACTGACTAGTGTGCAGAAATGGGTGCTGTCTGTCATCACTTCAGAAAAAGTGGATGTTTTATGGTGCTCTCTGAGCAGTAGAGGGCAAGAGCAAGACCTAATGTTCCAAATTTCACAATTAATGACAGAACCATTAAAAGAGAAAAATCTGAGGTATCAACGGGCAATTTTCGATACAAGCCTGTCCTTCATAGATCATGTTGAGGAAATTGTTTTGAAATGCCAAAAAGGGCTCAGTGATCTTAAGATTATGGCAGCAATAAACACAAAACCAAGAATGCTGTTCACAATGTTCTAGCATGTAATCCTGTCGGTGATAGATTATGGACTGGGCATGCTTACCATTTCAAAGATTCAGCAGATAAAACTCGAACACATACAGAATGAAGCCATGCAGGTAATTCTGGAATGCACAAGAGATACCCCGGTAGTATGTATTCTTGCACTGCCTACTATTGCAGAAAGGCTCAAAGTTTTGCAATCAGTTATATCTCAGAGTAGGTGCAGACAAGAACCACCTACTGCATGAAGCCCTGGATAGAGCTAAGGGTCACAGACTGAAAAGAGGAAGGTCTTGGATGGCGCAGGCTGAAGACACAATTGGACATGTGTGCAGGCTTTATAAATTTGGGCGAGGAGAGGAGTGGGTCAAAGTGTCCGATCAAGAATCCGTTGAGTAGGGCCCTAATCACTTTTGGTTGTGAGTACAGGAACTGACCAACTGGTGCTGCAGAATAAGAAGTGATTCAAAGTGATGAAAAATTATTTATGCCAATTCCCGCTAATGTGATGTGATTATCTATACACATGGCTCTGTGCTGAAAGGCTAACGAAGTGCACGGGTTCAGAGCATTGGCAAATGGACGTCGCTTAGTTCAGCAAAGCCTGGCATATGATGTCCGAACGTCTAGTTTGAAAATGGAGGTGGAGGCAGTCACTTCTGCCTTCCGCTGGCGTGAGAATTAGCTGTACACAATGCCGTAATTGTAGCTGACTCACAGAGCATGCTGAACGAGCGAATAAGCACCCTTTGTTTTTACAGGGTTACTGAGAAAGATGAAGCCAGGTATGTGGCAAGCATCGCTTCAGAGGTCGCGGACAGTTAGCGTCTTTTGGACACTTTCTCCAGGAATATGGGTCGTTTGGAAACGTGCAGGCAGATAGAGAGGTCGGTTCTGCACCACTTGGTGGTGAACTGATGAACGACAAGCTAGTTGTTGTGAAGGCCCTTTGGAAGCGAGTGAACAGTGCGGAAGCACAAATAGATTATTACTGTCCGAGGCGAATGGTGCTGCGAGGAGTTACCAGGGAATGTGGCCGACGCTCAACACTCTAGGGAAGTTGAGGCGGATGTACAATCAGTTACAAGTCCCATCGGAGCTGGAACTCTTTGCTTGCTGCTAAAGATGGGGACGGGAAGCATATGGGCGTGTCCCGAGTCCTGTGGTGTTGATTCCTAATACATCATAGAATATTTTGTAAATATATGATTTATAATAGCTTTTGAGAATTATCTTTCCTGTCTCAACTGAAAAAGAAAGATTGAATAAAATATTCTTTTATTGTTTAAATGCTGCCTTTGCTTGAGCTTTTCTACATTTGACTGCATTAATACTTCTTCCAGTGGATATTATCATGTACCCTTAAATATATTAGGTTGCTTGAGGTTCGTCCCATTTACTTTAAGGTTGTATTTCGGAGAAATAATTTTTCTTTATAAATATAGTTACTTCCGTTTTTTGTGCCGTTCAGATTAAGACTCTTGTTTTCACTTTCCCTTACAATTACAATTTCCTGAAATGGTGTTTTATTTTCAACGATCAAACCTATATCGTCAACACATCGCAGGTTGTTAACGATATGCCCACCATCCGATATTCCCGATAAACCACGTATGGATCAAATTATTATTTCACAGTATAAATTGAATAAACTGGGTGATAGTGCACCCCACTGTCTAACGCCTGTGACTTTGTTGACAATCCGTACGGTTGCTTCTTGTAGTCAGTATATGGTTTTGATTATTCTCAGATCTTTACCATCAAAGTTTAAGGTTGTCAAAATTCTAATAATGTCTTCATGTTTCACTTTTTTTCAGAAGAAAGAGACGTAAATACAGGAAGTTTACATTCTCGGGTCGCAGGGGTGCAGTAGATGGAATATGTGTGGGCCGGTCTGGGAATCATGTGTTGGATTTCCTCTTCAGTCTTGTCATGAAACGTTGTAGAAAGTAAAGACTTTACGCATTATATTGATGAAACTATCCATCGTAAGTACATCCTTGAACAAATACAAGGCTAGCACAATATATCAAGTTAGTGGAAAATTGTCCCTAATTGTGTAAGTTATGTTCATTTTAAAACTAATTGGCCCACCCACCTGTAGTTTCATATGAGACCAATAGAAGCAGCAGCAACAGAAGAAATGAGTAGATCTTCATACCGGGTAATTTCTGAAACTCAAACAATGGTAAACATTTTTATAATAACAATATAATTTCTGAAAAAGTACAGAAATAATCAGGGACCTAAACACGACAACAGTACAATAGGCAAATGGCGCTAGGCTCATTCTTTAGAGGCACATTGACAATCGTCGGTGACGTGGTTAACCTTGTGAAGTCTCCTTTGCTTCCGACAAGAGTTGTGTCTTCAAAATTGACCCAACCCTAAATGGGCATCAGGTAAAAGTCATGGGAAGTAAAGGCGGACGAGGTGATATAAAACACTACAACTGTGCTGTGCGGCTATGAGAAAAAGATGTTTGAAATGGCGTTTGCGGGATTTGCTCCTGCTTGATTCACATCCTCAGATGCTAATCCATCATACTGACATTCTTAAGCTTTTTTTTATTATTTTTTTTCTTCTTAAATTATTGTTAATTGCCGGAATCAGAGAACAAACAAAGGTGACATATATATTTCACAGCCTCAGCCTATTTCTAACGACTGTATACAGCCTCTATTATACGATGTATGTAGTCGTGATGCCCCTACGACAAAATAGAGGTCCTACACTAGAGAGAGGCATCAATGCAAAGAGAGGTCACCCTCACTGGTGGGCTTCTAACGTGACTAGAACCACAAGCTATGCACGATCCATGGGCCTCTGACAATTAGGCCGAGCCGGCTAATTTGTCGGCTGTTTAAATGTCGACAATACCCGCATGCTCTGGGACAAAGATGAAAGTAACTCCAAGCAGAGTGGAGTTTTGCACTGACTCGATCCACTGTCAGCATACAAAGCCCGCCTTGACCCACCGAATCATGCTCATGGAATCACTCAGCACACACACACACCTGAGAATAACAGTGCAATGCTAGCCACATGAAAGCTCATGTCACCGCCATCACCTCCATGGCCATGCTGCTGTAGTCATAGAGAAGGCACCACTGAATGGAACATATAGTTTAGTGAATGCGCTACACATTTTCTCAGCCCTTTACTACTTAGTGTTAGAATTTCCGCGGCAGACGTATTTTTTTTTTTTAAACATGGACAGTTGTAGGAGAGTGGGGCTATAAAACATAGACAGTTTTAACGGATTTTGGACAGTTTTAGAAGAGTGTGGAGTCATAAAAGAGACTGTGTCTTACAGCGACACAATCCCAAAGACAGCGGTAGTCTCACTACAGACAACCTTCATTTTGGAAACGGCACCAGATTTGTGTATTTTGTTTCAAATTACAGACCAGAATGAAAGAAAACAGCTGTCCTCGTCTTGGCACCAGCTCAACAGAACGTTTGCTTAATCAGCTAAATGTTTACCAAGCAGGTATATCGATACCCATAGAATATTTATTATCTGAAGCAGATACCTTAGAATGTTGTGACACTATCACCCGTAGCTTAGAAGTTAATGCCATTTCACAACACACCGCTTTTACAATAACAGCTAAGTGCTTGAGCGATGCGGGATTGTTTATGCCTATGTGTATGTGCGTGCAAGGCCAATATAACAGCAATTTACTTCCGTGTTCTCTTGTTGGTGACCTACATAACACAACATACATTTCTTGTTTCACACGAGTTCTAAATATGGGCGATATTCAATGAGAAACTTCGGAAAATGTGGAGACAAATGTGGTTTCTTAGTCTTCTTCGTCTTCGAAAGATATGTTGTTCGTCCACTTCTGGGCCTTGAACTTGAGTTTTGCGTGCACATCAGTTTTACAGATCTTGTTTATTTCTATGCAGACTGCTTTCATCCGTCTTTCTATTCTTTTATGAAAAACTACACAAAATAATCGACTACGTTCAAACTACAGCGAGCAGTATTAGTTATACTTGTGGTCTGATTTCCTTGTGCTGATTATGTTGGCTAAGAAATGTTAATAGCACCGAACTAGTTCTTTGGACCGATACAATAGTAAGAGTTGTTGGGGAGGTGGATGCTATGCACTATATATACCCCTGTACATATATAGACGTACATTTCATCATCATCATCAGGTGCCTTGCCGACAGGCGTGGGCGATCATGCCTCTCTACAATCTGCGATCTCCTGCAGCATGTATTAGCTCGTGTGCTGACACACCCCCAGCAACAAGACTGTAAAGCATCTTCTCGCGTTGTCTTCCTCTCTCCCTCCTTCCACAGATCTTTCCAGTGGTCACAACATGTTCTATTTTCCCTCTTCGCATAACATGGCCGAAAAATTATGTCTCCTTCTGATGTCTGTGATAAGTTGTCTTCGGGCTCCCGCCTCTTTCAAAACCTCTTGGTTGCTGTTTTTTTTTTTCTGTCCAATGTATTTTAAGCATTCTTCTGTAAAACCACATCTCTGAGGCCTCAACAAAATGTTTGGCCTTCCTACCGATTGTCCAGGATTCACAGCCATATGTTAAAACTGGATGTATGTAGCAAGCAAGAATTCGTTTTCTAACTCTCAATGACATGTACAATTACGTATACATATACGTATAAACGCCCACGTGGGAATGAATGCAAACATGTTTGCACACAAGCATACACACACACACACACGCGCGCGCACATGTGTATCCTCATATACACTGAGGGAAGCCAATGGCGTGTAGCGGCCAGACGCTCGCCTGTGGATCGGATCCCGACGGATACGCGCTGTGTATTTATTGGCCCCAGTTCCCAGGTCGACCCAGCCAGAAATGGGTACTAGTTTTGTAAATGATATATCCTTCAGATTTGCCAATTTCGTGTTTTTTTTTTTTTTTGCGCCTTGGTGACCTTTTGGGTTTGTTTTTTATATGTGACACGCTTTTTTAGTATTCACTATTAGAAGGGGATGGTAAGGAAGTCGTGGCCAGTTTGGGTTATTTCACCCATTATAATTCCTTCTCTTTTATTTCTTACCTTTTTCAATTCCTTTTTCTCATCTCACCGTCTTTGTCTTATCATATATTTATCTATAGAGACTTGTATATTTTGTGTATTCTGTAATGTTGTTTCTTTGTTCTTATTACCATCAACAAGTTAACATACCTTGGGTGTCAATTACCTATTAAGTTCTCGAAAATAGTCGTTCAGTGGTTTTCTTTCCTATTTATATAGGATGCATATTTGCTGGATGTGGTCTCTTGTGTTTTCCTGAAAGCAGTCAAGGCAAAAACATTTTGAATGCTAAATGTTGAATTAAGAATCGACATCACAGCCCTCGGGACACACCCATAAGATCTAGACACAAAGGTGCTGTAATTTTGGCTTTCAAGTATCCAAGTCTTCATCTCCATACTTTGTTATTTGCTGGAATCTTTAGCCCGTCTGAGACTTGTGATGTCAGGGTGGGTTTTTTCATATATAAACACGCCCTTCTGCCCGTAGCACTCGTTTTGACAGTCTCTTCCACATTCCTTTACCGCTTGATTTTACGTGTTTCCTGGTCCAGTTTCTGCTAAATTATTGCTTCTAGTACTTCTTTTTGCAAAAATGTCCCTTCTTTCATTACCGACTATGTCTTTATGCGCTGGAACCCATGCTATGGTGATCTGGCATCTGTTGTTCCTAAGTTAGTGTTAAATATCTCCTTCTTAATGTCTGATCTGCGTCACCTGGCATAGTTTCGGCTAACCATGAAACAGGAGACTTATTTAAAGATTTAAAAAGTCTACTAACCTTGAGACAGGAAACGTAAACACCAAAGATGTCTGCTAATCTTGAGACAGGGAACTTTTTTAAACACCAGAGATTTCTGCTAACCATGAACCATGAAGCTTTTTTAAACACTAGATGTGTCTGCTAAAGGTGTGTGCTGTTTAACGTTATAATATAGATAGAGTTCATGATACCTTGGACTACATTGATGCGATTTACGCCCTGGTTCACAAGCAGCTATGCAAATGCAAGTAACGCGTGTCAGGCTATTTTCTCTTCAATGAAGAGGTTTTTGTCATCAGTGTGTTCGTATATAGAAAAACCATAACGTGTTGCTACCAACCTTGAAATAATCTAAATAAGCTAATTTTTGTTACAAATGGGCAGCATGCCTTTGTGTATAAAGTTTTTATAGTTACATGTGGTTTATTTGATTTAGTCATGTGCGACTGGATCTAAATCTTTAGACTGTTGAGAACCCATGCTATGGATTGCTATGGGTTTCAGTTTGTCAAAACCTTCACTCTGCAGACATTTTTTTTTAATTATCAAAAACTATCGTTTGTATTTCAACGTTAACTAGTTTAACAGGTGAATATTTGTGGAGTATAAAATAAAATGACCGATTATTTACTTCACTTAATAGCCCGTGTTGTATCTCATGGAACACAATGACAAAGATTTATTTCAAAGTATCACATACCTGAACGAGTTGTTAATGCCACATGAACAAGTATAAAGTGCAATCAGCACACATTAATAATGTATAGATCTCCCTAGCCTGGCCTGAGAGAATACGCACGTATAATATAAAAGTATAGATCTCCCTAGCCTGGCCTGAGAGAATACGCACGTATAATATAAAAGTATAGATCTCCCTAGCCTGGCCTGAAAGAATACGCACGTATAATATAAAAGTATAGATCTCCCTAGCCTGGCCTGAGAGAATACGCACGTATAATATAAAAGTATAGATCTCCCTAGCCTGGCCTAAGAGAATACGCACGTATAATATAAAAGTATAGATCTCCCTAGCCTGGCCTGAGAGAATACGCACGTATAATATAAAAGTATAGATCTCCCTAGCCTGGCCTGAAAGAATACGCACGTATAATATAAAAGTATAGATCTCCCTAGCCTGGCCTGAGAGAATACGCACGTATAATATAAAAGTATACCGGGGATTCATGTTGAGATTGCCGGTGTGTAGTCATGTGCACGACAATTTTATTAGCATGCTCCTGTGTCGCGGCGGGTGACGGGCCCGGAAGTATTTTACTGTATGTCTCAGTCTACCACAGACAAAAGAGATAAAGGTAAGAGGGAGGTGTTCCTTCTAAAGTTGTCACTATTTAGCGGGTACGTTATTTCTTTAGATGCAAGTCTCGAGAAAGAACGTGAACAACCTCTGTTGTACTTTCTGCACATGGTCATTTACCATGCTGCCACTGATAGTAGCGAAAAGGAACAATTTGCACAAATGCAGGTGTAATTGGGAGTATAGTGTTAGGCCTGTATTTTATAGACCAGTAGGTGATGTGGTAAATATCATGATTGTGTCCTTTACTTCACAACTTTAACTGATACCCATTAAAGGCTGAGTCGACCTTTGAGAAGAGGTATTGTTTGGAAAAGGTCAGCTCAGTTCAGATTTAAACCCACGACCTTAAGAACAAAGGCAAACGTAAATAATAGTAGTTAGGTTCGAAATTGTTAGTGCAATATGTTTGCCTCATACAACATTTAACAGACGTGACATTAACTGAGAGATAATAAAATTTAAACGCTGATATTATTCCACTGATAACGTTTACAGTACTGTTCTTGTCTCATTTGTTTTAGACACGGTTATTTATGTGCTGTTTGTATTGGTGCTTTTGACTGTGCCAGTGAGAGTTGTAAATTTGTAAGCAATGTTCACGATATAGAATATTCGCATTTATAATACTTGCATGTGACATAATATAAAAATATTGAAGGTCTTCTCTTCTGCTGCTGCTACTACGACTGCTGAAGTCTTACAGACATCCACCACAGCAAAAAGGGGATACCTGTGACTTATGGGATAATTCTCAAGATGCACAAGTGCTGATCTGCACACACAGGTGAGTTAGAGGACACACAACTGTATGAGCATTCACAGCTGGCTTGACAGACAAAACAGTCTACACAAAAAAAACGGTCTTTTTTCTATGACAAACTAGCAGCATGATGATGGAAGTGATCGCTGTGACATGACCTTTCATGTGGCTGCAATCACAGGACAAATCCCCCGTGTATGTGCTGAGTGATTCTATGAACATGATCCTGCCGGTTGAGACTGGCTTAGTATGCAGACAATGGATTGGGTCATTGCATAAAACCAATGCGCGTGGAGTTACCTTCATCTTACTCCAAGGGCTTGTGAGTTTCGACTATAAAAGAGCTGACAGACTGGCCGTATCTGCCTTAGTTGCAGATGGTCGTCCTATGTATCGTGTCAACATTGTTAACAACTTTAGACATATAAGGTAATCACAGGCATTTTGGAGCTGCACGTTCACACCACTAACAGAGATGTAAGAACCGAAAGTAAAGATCGGTGCAGCTAAAAACGACAAGCACACCAGACGTGTGAGAAGTCTTGTCAACCAGCATTGCACTGGCACTATTACCCGCGAAGCTTTGATGTATATGTTTGAGGGGAAATTTGAGTATCTATGGATACGTCCGAAGTGCAGTGAAGATACCCAACCCATAACTCCTCTTCCCTTGTCCACCAAAAAAAAAAAAAAACCCAGCTGTCTTCAACCCCACTTTTCCTTTTGTCCATTAGGATTTATGGTAGTCAAAGTTTCAACATTATATCAAAGGGGTCACCCCATAGTTGCTCCGTTCCTGTGCCACCGAGAATCACACAGAATGTCCAACACTGTCTCTTGTGGGAAGATTTATGCAGACTGCAGTCTTAGCAAGTCTGGTAGCATATACGCACACTGAATGCATATAGCGGTTATCAGAAGTGCCAACACAAACTGGCAGAAACTAGAAATGGAGCTAATCATTGATAGAAGCATATGTTATAATAGATCAGCATTTGCACACGCAGCTGATCATAATGAACCGTCAGTTCTATTGCAACAGACTTCTCGACGTTTTCTGACTCAACAGTCAACAACATAAGCCATGTTGGACACAGTCGAAGAGGATTCACATTTAAACCCACAGCTCACAGTGTCACGCCGTGCACTCAGCTTCGCAGCTGAGCCACGAAACTATATCCTTTCAGTCTACATACTGAGGAAAATGAAAGAGCCAACTATTAGAAAAGTAAAAAGTAAAGGATCCTTTAATTCATTTTCAGGCGTATCGGGCATATAGGACTGGACATATATTTTATAGAGCAAACGGCCCTCTGTTGGTGATGAGGCCGCCTTTACTTCCCATGACTACACTTGGTACCCAGTCAAAGCTAGGTCAACCTGAGAGTCAATGTCACTTAAAAAAAATATGTCCAGCATTGTCAGGACACGAACCAACGACCCTCCGATCTGTAGGCGTGCGTCTAGCCGCAACTCCAAGGAGGCTCGAAGCAATCTATTGTCAGAAGCAAAAACTTGATATGACTCAAAACAGTAAAGTTACCTATCCACCATATTGTCCTTTACCCTTACTATCATCATTTTAATTAAAAGGATGCAAAGACAGATTCTGATTATTTAAACAGGTTCTTTATTTTCATGGAGGAGCAAACAAACAGGGATAAGATATGGTTTGTGTGTGAGTGGGGGGGGGGGGGTGTGGAGGGGTGGTGCTCTGGGGTGAAACCACTTTTCTCTCACTCGGAAATGTCGATTATGTCATGTCTCATAGTCCACTTGTTGATGATATGTTTGATTAGCGACATGGTAACGATACCTTTTGATTATTATGTTGTCTAGTGTGCCCTCTTATCTCTCCACCTTTATCTATGAGTGCTAATCAAAATATTTCAATTAATCGAATAAGGTCTTAAGGTCATAATTTAGTTTCCTTGACCCTGTCATTCAGTTCATAAGGGCTATTGTCACATAAATTTCAGATCACTGGAGGTATGGAGTTTGTGGTTTGTGTGAGATTATCAGCAGGCGGCTAGTGGTCATACCAGGAGAGATAATATACCATACATGATAAGATGGTGGTGCCAAGCATATGATTCTCTTTACTGTAAAGCCTTGTAAACAACAAACATGTATGAGTATAATGTTTATAAAAAATAAAACAGATATTTCAAGTATTCGTATGTACAATATCTATATATATAAAAATCAATGTTTGTGTGTTTGTTTGCTCCCTATAGACTCGGAAACTACTGAACCGATTTAGCTGAAATTTTCAGGATATGTTTGTTTTGATACCGGATTTTGAACCATCATGGTTTGAAATTCAACCCTTCGTTCATTTTTTAATATGGTTTTTTTTCCTGTTATTTGCTTTTTAAGTGTTTTTTTTTCCCCCAAACTTCAGAGAAAGAAAATTTTTCGGGAATTTGGGGGGGGGGGGGGGGAACTATTTACGACG
>CAJHNH020003995.1:0-12500 GCA_905116865.2 Candidula unifasciata
GCTGTTGAGGTTTTTCTTGGCAAATCTACGTTCAGTAGCTTCCTATTGTTTTCTGGACGGTAAGCTTCTCGATAAAACTGTCGAAACCAGCGCAAGGGCCGCAGCCAGGATCAAGCTCGGCACCCCAACATTACGAAGCGCGCTCGCAACTATTCAGCTACAGACGCCGACATAACTTCAGTTCTTGTTGCAAGTCACCATATCGTCTTGTCTGATTGGCCGATCAACGCATAAGGAGAAGTCTGTTGCCTGAGAGTCATGACCAATGTCCCCCTCACCCCATCAATTTTTTTTTTTTTTGGATGCCCGTATCGTCTGCGATAAGACCAAGAAGGTGGAGATGTATTGGACACACTACGAAACGAAATAAGCAGACAATTAAAAAGCAGGCACTGAAATAGGAAACACATTGTCCGAGAAAACAAGGACGTCAAAGAAGTGCATTATTACGAGAGGCCTAAAATGTTGGGTTGAACTCCATGTCAGAAGTCGAGGAAGTTGCATTCAATATAGAGGAATTAGGGAATCAAATGCGAAACCTGTCTGATGCGTAACGGCACACACAGGATGAAGTTGACATACACTTATTATATGTATTTTTTAAACTATAATACAACAATATTTCAGATAGAGTAGTTTATTTATATATATAACTACTGGCCTAGAAAAACCACACAACAGCAAGGGGCTGTTGGGGTTGGTTCTGCAACGTTTTGTAAAGGATACGCAACTAACCTATACATATACATATACTAACGAAACGTTATTTTCATAGGGTCACAAATTAGGCATGCAGTCCAGCCTTACATTCGAGCCCAACAAACACCCATCTGTCACAAAGCAGTTGAATTTGATAAATAATGCAAGTTATCTTTATTTAATAAGATGCATGATATGAATATCAAGTAAAAAACTAAATCATGAGTGGTAAAATGCATGCGCACGCTCGCATACGCACACATACACGCAAACCCTACTCAGACCCACACAAAGGCACGCAATACACACAAAGATACACACACATACACAATTATACATATACACATACATACATATACACGCATAAATACATACATACATACATACATACATACATACATACATACATACATACATACATACATACATACATACATACATACATACATACATACATACATACATACATACATACATACATACATACATACATACACACACACACACACACACACACACACACATACATACATACATACATACATACATACATACATACATACATACATACATACATACATACATACATACATACATACATACATACATACATACATACACACATATACATACATACATACATACATACATACATACATACATACATACATACATACATACATACATACATACATACATACATACATACATACATACATACATACATACATACATACATACATACATACATACATACATACATACATACATACATACATACATACATACATACATACATACTACATACATACATATACATACATACATACATACATACATACATACATACATACATACATACATACATACATACATACATACATACAAACATACATACATACATACATACATACATACATACATACATACATACACCATACATACATACATACATACATACATACATACATACCAACATACATACATACATACATACATACATACATACATACATACATACATACATACATACATACATACATACATACATACATACATACATACATACATACATACATACATACATACATACATACATACATACATACATACATACATACATACATACATACATACATACATACATACATACATACATACATACATACATACATACATACATACATACATACATACATACATTCATACTCATACACAGTCACACGCACAGACACTCTCTCACGAAGACACACTCTAAGACACACACACATTCAACCCAAAAACGTGCATGCACACGCACATAGCTATACAGACACACATACACATACATACAAGCAGCTGCGGCAAAAAGAAACCTACAAACACACACATACGCACACAGACTAAAACCCACACATACACACACACGCAGCCAGAGGCAAATACAGACACACGCAGTCAGAGACACAAACACAGACACACAGTGATATACTTAACACTCACACATACACAGACACACACGAAGACAAACATACGCACACAGACATACACACAGACGCACAATCTGACACAAACAGAGACACTCGCACACAGACATTATCAAATAGACACACCCACAGACACACACAGAAACACGCGAAGCTACAAACACACAGACAAACACAGGCACAGCAACACACGCAGCCACATACACACACACACACACTGACACTCATGACACACACAGAGGCACAAACACACATACAAACACACCCAGGAACGTAAAAAACGCACACACTGATACAAACATATGGACACACGTAGAGACATACACAACATTCACACAGACACCAACACAGACGCACACACACACAGACATGATATGCTAAGTGGTACTGAAAGTGTTGTTTTAGTGTAATTTGAAGAAAAAAAAACAACAAAGGAAACACAGTTGTGTGGCTTAGCTAAAAATAGCATGGCTGCCCTTTTTTTTTTTTTAATTCATCATATATAAAAAATTTAATGGTTGTCAGCATGTTGTCATTTAAACAGTTACTTATGAGTCATTCTACAGAAGCCCAACAATCAGTTCACCACGACACAACATGTATGCGTCAATATACAATGTAACGGGTTTTCGTGTGCCTGGAAATCTGCGCAAACATGTCTTGGTGAGTCACCCTTGAATCATTCGCATAATAATACAAAAAAAGTTAAGCGTTTGATGGCAGTGAAGCGGGGCTCTACTATGTGATTGTGTGTGTGTGTGTTGGTATGAGTGTATCTACGTGAGCAGCATGAAAATATCGTGGCGACCTTTAGTTCTTCCATAATTACTTACAGAAGAGTACATCTTTGAGTGACGTGATGTTTTACACTTCTCCTCTCCCCTCAGGTTATCACATTGAGCGATAAACACCCTGCGACCCAATGTACCAAAGTTCGGATGAGAAACACCCATGGTCAGGTCTAAGAAACCCGCCCAACACATAAATTGGGTAATATTAGTCCCTAGCAACAGCCAGGATTAGGATTCAGAACCATTGCGTACCACTTGGGGTTGGACCATTATTCACATCTCAGCATTGTTTATCGGGTATTCTACTGCTAAGCTCAATGAGAGGAGAGGGTTTAGGAGTCAGCATTGATTCAATAACATTTGAGGAAAAGTGGGGGCAGCCGTAGTGCAGCAGTTGATACACTTGCGTGTGATCTGTGGGGCTATACGTTCGAATTCCCACGGGGTGTTGTTTTCTTCCCGTCTTCTTCAGAACTGGTCTGTTGATACCCACACGCACGTGTATCCTCCCTTGGCGGATTCGAGGGTAGCCAAAGAAAAAAAAAAAACCTCTAGTAATAAGTTAATGATTTTCTCTTAACCCGAGTGTCGATGGCTGTATCCAAACTCCTGTATTTGTGACACTGGCCTACCCTACATCATGCTTAACATGGCAATGCACTTTGGAGATAATTGGGATATAGTATCCTCGATGTGCTAGATGGTTGCTATGGATTTTTCATATCTAAGACATGGATGACATTTTCAATGCACACAGTTGGTAACGAGTAGACAAAAAATCAGTTTCTAAAGTTTATTCAACTTTCAAAGGTAATCCCGTTGAGATAATGGGAACTAAGACCTTCTTCTCTACGTGCTGGAGGTTCGAATCTACACAAGGTCACAAATTTCAAATTTCACAAATCAATAAACATCTTTATGCAAACTTCATGCAGACAGACTTTCAGACAACAACATAAACTTACACAAGCCGGTTTACACCATATTCACTCAGACACGAATCGTGTAACACCATAGAATGTACATCTATATGTAGAAGAAAAAGGTGGATACACTTCTAATAATGTTGACAGTCTGAACATGTGGGTGCATAGTTGTTTCTTTGTGTGGCTGTTTTGTTGTTATGTCATTGTCTAAACGAAGAGACGACACTAACAGCCAGAGCCTGAACATACACATCTGATACAAACCAAAAAAAAAGCAATGTATATACAATTCCCTGTGTGTGCCTCCACCACCAAACAACCCCCCCCCCCCCCCCCAACACACACACAAAAAAAGAGAGAGCACAAATCGCTTCCGAATTCGGTTTGTGGTTCCCGTACCATTAGGCCCAACAAAGGTTTTGACTACAGTTCTGGTATGATGCCACAATAGCCTGCAGTTTGAGCGTCGCACAATAATGAACTCCGTATTTCCAGCGACTATCCCTAGGGATCTCCGTAAAATATATATAATTATAATTAGTAGAATATCTAAATATAACAAAATTTGTGATAGTGAGCAATATTTATTAATTTGATGTGATAGAGAACTTTTTAAAAGTATACTGTCTGAAAAAAAGGGGACGGGAGGGTGGTGGGGGGGGGGGCATACACACAACACATGATTAGCTAGTGGCACTGAAAAGTCGTTTAAATATATTTAAAAAAAAAATATCAGTGGGGGCAATTTTGAAAATATGATAACTGTAACGTATATCATCGGCTAAAGAAGTTACTTGCATGATTGCAGGTGATTCATGCTACAGAAAACCGACAGTTCACCATGACATCGCATATAGGCTAAGAAATACAATGTAAAGGAATTTTTCTGTTTTTTGTTGTTGTTGAAATTCTAAGCAAACTTGTCTTGGTGAGTCACACATACATCACCCGCAACACATATAATAATACCCCTAGAGACAGCTGCTGGAAGCTCAGCGGGGCTCCGTGGGAATGATTATGTGTATGGTATGTGTTTGTGTGTCTATGTGTGTGTGTGTGCAATATGCAAATATCGTGGTGACGTTTGGTTTTCTTATAATTACATACTAAAAACAAACATCTGACTTGCTTAGCGATATACCAGAGCAGGGCTTGATGGAGGACAACGTTTTTGAGTTTCAACATTATCATAAACTGAATCAGTTACATTTGAGAAATAATTGGAGAAACTGTGATGCTGTTTTTAGCAATTTCGCTGGTTGGTAATGCGGTCAGGTGTTTTAATTTCACTCATAATGTCTTTGTCTTTCAAGATAAACTCCTCCAGTTAATATCCAGTAAATATAAATAAATAATGGGAGATTCGGGAGATGCTCTTTGCAAGGAAAAAAAAAAAAAAAACCACGAAGCATCAAGCAAAAGACTAACTCAAAAATACGGAGCAGAACTATAAAACCTATCCACCTCACAAACGTAAAGATTCATTTTATGATTGTTTTTCATTATCAATGAAGCACACCAACACAATTTTCTCCTATGATATATTTTTTTTCCTGCTGAAACCGTTCCTCTGTTAGAGACTTAAGATCTCAAGAGGACTAATCTTGAAAAAGAATACAATTTAGAAACAAAGTATACTGTGCGCTTCCACATCTGCTAAAGTCCAATTGTCTGTCTCGCAACACCAAGATCAAAATATATAAAACACTGATAAGACCAGTCGTGTTATATGGCTTTGAAAGTTGAAGCAGAAATAAAAAAGATGAGGCCTTATTACAGGTTTTCCAGAAACAGTCTGCAGCAGTAAACCTCAAGGGCTCAGAATGCTAAAGAAGAAGATGACTATTCTGTGCTACTTTATGTGAAGTAAAAAATCAGCGTACATTTGACATTAAGAATGTGTGTGTGTGTGTGTGTGTGTGTGTGTGTGTGTGTGTTTGGTGGATATATGTTATACCTATTCACTATTCGTATTTGTATTCGTATTCGGCCGAATAGTTGGTCACGTTATTCGTATTCGGCCGAATAGTGAAAATCACTATTCGGTACAGCTCTAATTATCATGATGTTGTGCCATTCAGTTTTTAAAAAAAGCTCTCTACTTTGTCAACGATTTCATTACATTGTGTGCAATAATTTCAACGTCATTACGTAATCCGACCCAGGACCTTTGACCGCTCTCTCAAAAGGTCAGTCTTGGGATTTCTCTTTGCAATATAGTTTCCTAGAGTAATTTGTTTCCAATTTCGAGAATGTTTGATAATTCTCTATCTGCTTCTCTGTATGATTCGCTAAACATATTACCACATTCTTAGACTTATAACTCTCGACATAGCCGATCTCAGTCACATGTCCACACAATTTAAAATCGGCGCATCAGCCATGTTCGTGTGTGGATTGGCACCTGATACAACATATAATGTCTTCCAAGACCGTCCCAAATGCAGCATATCAATGTCAAGCGAAACACCAGTTAAAGCCAAACTTTATAGGTCGTTGAGTGGATTACAAAAGAAAGTGAATTTCATATTAGAGAAATCTTTGCAGATATAGAAAATCTATTTCAAGCGAACGCAAGAAGAAGAAACAATGTTGAAACAGGTATACACTGACATCTGCAGGGGAGAGAAAGGAAACAAATAGCCTTTTAGGTACAGGCGACAAAAGACACAGTGTAAACATCGATGAGTGTTGCCGTCCATCCAGAAAAGGGTTCTGTTTTGTGGTGCTCTCTAGACAACATGATTGTTAGAGCTGATGTCCTAAGTCTCGATAGATGGTAGAAACGTCAACAGAGAGAGAGCAAACTGAAGTATCTGGGAATGATATTTGATAGTAGCCTGTCCTTTAGTGACTACGCACACATTGTTGTGACAATGCTCACTGCTTTGAAGAGTCAACTGGTTGAACTTTAGCGCATTCAGAAAGCAGCTATGATAGTCATTTTCAGATTACTAGAGACATGACATGGTGTGCATGCAATACATTTTTATGTAACAGGGAGACGTCATCACTTGTTTGTCAGGAGTTAGAATATTGCGTATAATTAGAATAATCAACACGTTTTGATAACCTTGACGTTCCTTTCTAAACGAGCTTGAGTACATAGCCCAGTATGAACCTAGTGATGTATGAAGTTAGTGAAAAGCAATCTACATGTTCTCTTGTCCTCCGCACCCCACCTTGTTCTATGTATATTGATTGGCACCTTTGCGTCTCTCCAGACGATAAAGTTATATTGCGCTAAGAGGAGGCATGGGATCACAGTCCATGTCGATGGCGAGTGTGACTAGCAAGACCCGCCGGTGTCAAACAAAGTCTTCGACAATGATAGCATGGGATTTCAGGACCGTTGTTGTCAACATTTTTGTTTAAACTGTTTCTTTTCAGAGGCTCAGCTCTCATCATTTCTGCAATCTTTTCCTCCTTCACTCTCATTCCCTTCCTGTTTTATACAACACGGTCGATGACATTTCTATTACCTTCAGGGATGAGGTTTATCCTCCCCATTGCACAAAGCCTGGGCAGTATTGTTGAGACCTTATGTTGCCCATGCATCACAATCCCTCACTCCACCTGCCTTGATTACTCCAAACGAAAAGGTAGTTCCACAGATTTAGCACATCCTAAAATAGCCCCATCTTTAGGAATTAAAAAAAAAATAATATAAAATAAAGAGTCTACGATAAGCGTCATACTCATCAGGCTATGGAGCTTTACTGTTTACAGGGTAGAGAACTTGTTCAGCAGACCGCCTTGCGTTAGTTTAAACAGTGCCACCAAGAGCCGATTTCCAGGTTCCCAAAGCAAAATAATGAACCTAAATTTTTCAAGTTGAGTTGCGTTGAGTCAAGAACAAACGTCAGAGCACTGAGGGCATTCCCATGCATGCTTCCTACTCAACTTAAGCAGCCAGCGCAGAGTTCCAATACTGATGGTACCGGTCACAATCTGGTTATATGTATGTCTCGCCTTTCCACTGAGTGCAGTAAGCCGGCCAGACCCTCTAGTTACATCCAGGTGCCTCACTTTTTAAGGGGGGGGGGGTGGGCGGGCTCAGAAAAGGGGGGGGGAGGGGGTTAGTGGTCTCTGGGCATTGAGTCAGCCTCGAGTGCTGGAGGTCCCGGTTCTAGGCCTGAGTAAAGGCTGGGATTTTTTCACTCAGACTTCTTGTTATTTCCCCTGGCCTTTGGGTAGTAAGATCGTACACCCGAATGTATTGTTGAAGAGGTAAACAAAATACATTGGCAGTTAAAAATAAAAAAATTAAAATAAATAAAGCCCTAATGGCACTGCCCGGGCAAAATTTGTGTTAACAATCTACCCAAATTGTTTTCAGGATCCTCGCCAGTGCAACGGAGTTCGTGCCCTGCACTGAGATTCTTTAGACTCAGGTTTAAGTTAGACGCATAGGTTTCATACGTGTACGATGATGTTCATCCGTTGAATAAACCAAAGCCTACAAAACCTTTTGTTTTAAAAGCCACTTGAAAATTGGGTACCTATGGTGTGTTTTGGTACACCCCTCCCCTGGAAAAATAGTACGATTTCCACATGCACACACGCACACACACACACCCACACACAAACTTAGCAGCCCTGCATCCACCCAATGTCCTGCCTATCTTTTACATTTCACTTTATCTTCCTTCTCCATATGCCTGAGCCCGCTGTCTGGTGAATGTGAATGTATGTGTGTATGTGTGTATGTATGTAGGAGTGGGTGTTTTGTATATGTGGTGTGAAAGTGTGTGTATGTGTGTTTATTGTCGAACGTGTGTATGTGTGTCTGTGTGTGCGTGTTTGTGGTGTGAATGTGTATAGTGTGAGCGGGCGCGTGTGTGTGTGTTTGCGTGTGTGTCTGTGTTATATGGCCCCATTTATTTAACCCAATGTGATCATGTGATAAGATCAAAGTGCAGCTTTTATAGCACCAGCGTATTTGTCTTAACTCTTCATTTAAAAGAAGCGTCATAGTTATCGTTTAATTCTTCCTTTGAGTACATATATCACATTTAATTCACTGTCTTCTGCTGTGGCACTAGTTAATGAATGCACTTACTTTGTTGATAATTGTTTTAGTATTCACTAATGTTTAATTGTCATGCTATAGTACTTGTTTAAAATGATAGATACGTTTTTCATGTTTGATTTGCATATCTTAGAGTATATTTCCCTAACCCCGATGTGAAATATTTACTCAATCTGAGAAACTAAGAGAAACTTAAATTACCCAGTATTTTAGAGGTTAGGAACACCCTGACACAGTTGTATTCTCATTTTCTAGTAATAATATTGGTTCTTCTTCTTCTTTCGTTTGCCTGAATTAGGTTGTCCAAATCAGCAAATGTCTCTCGTGTAAATTTTACTGTAGTTTTTGTTTATGTAAGTGGTCTGTATAGTTTACATTCCACTGGTGTTCTTTCTGGCCAATGTTTGGCATAATGTGTCATATTCTGTGCAGTCTTGGAGTATATGTTCGGTTGTATGAGGCAACTTTCCACATATGCAAATGACTGATACATCATTCTTGAATTTATTGTACATATGGTTGCGTTGTCAGTTGTCTCCTGGTGTTCTGAGGCGTAGAGTAATCAATTGTTTTTATCAGTCCATAACAGAGCCGGCGGTGCTGAGATCGATGTAATAATAGATTTATATTGATGGTTTGTAACTGGTATATGTTTTTTTGGGTGGCCACATAATGAGAAGAGAGACACTGGAGAACATCGTGGTAGAGGGGTAGAGGCAGGCCATGAGAGAATGTTGGATGGGTTAAAACGATAGCATTAAGGGATATCATCAAGAGAGCTGTTCCAGGCAACCAGGGGTAGTGATCTGTGGAGACGCATGATGATGATGAACTGGTACATCCAGTTGCTATTTTCTCGCACCTCCCCCTGATAGGTGGTCAGATAAGTTCAGTTTGATAGCCTTATGGAATATGGATTATTTTTTATCTATTTTTTTACAAACGAGTAAACAGCAAGGGGACAGTCGTTGTGAGTATATGTCTGTGCAGTGTGTGCGTGACGATTTATCCTGTCACATTAGCTACCCTAATGACATATCACATGTTAAAGTCTTTTTTTGGGAATGTATCATTGCGTTGAACTTCTGTACATTCAGGTGTGTTCTGGAATAAATATACTGGCTGGTTCTGCATAATCTGTAGCGTTGGATAGGACACACACTGGGAAAACAGGAGAACAGCATAACTAGAATGTATTTGCATTGGAACCCACAGGGGCATGGGAATGAATAAAGGAAGGCCAAAAACACATGGAGAAGAGAGCTGAAGAATGAAGTTAGAAAGATGGGGAGGACATGGGGAGAGCTCCATGCAATGGCGAAGGATATAAAAACTTTGCGTGAGTTGGTTGAGGGCATATGGTCCATTGGGGAATAGAAAGGCAGAAGAAGAAGAATACGGCAAGCTAGATGTTATCAATACTATTTCAATCGCTGGTGAAGTGTGAACAAATAAATTGACAATTACGGTATGATGATAATGGTGCAACCAGGAGTGACCAAGATCTGGTCGACATTTAAATCTAAGGGGATAAACATGGCCGACATACCGTCATACTGATACTAGTGCCATCAGTAAAGGAATTTAGCTGCATAAAAGTAAGGCGGAACGCATGCAGTAATGTCCTTAGAGATGTGATTTAGATTCTTAAGTCAACATGGCTCAACTGTCAAGTTAAGTAATATTAAAAATAAAGTAATTAAACTGTTACTTCTATGTAACTCTATTATCAGATAAAAAGCATTATCTCGCCAAGCTGGGACTATTGTTTGTATTTTTATGTACACTCAGCGCAACTGTAATTTATGTTGTTAATAGATTGGATCTGACATTCTCTTTCTAAGAAACAAATCAATCATTGGACTTGTCTTTAAAGTCAATAAAGAAAATGTAGATACATTTGTAATTTTGATTAACAATGTATGTGTCCCGTTGGGAGCATTCTTTATTGTTTCTCCCTGAACATGTATCATTGCAATGCAACTGAAAACAGATTGGAGGAAATTAACGGTCTACCGAGAAGAAGGGGATAGAATATCTTATCGTAATAATAAGGCAGAGACGATGTTCGTGACAATTTCCACATTGTTTAATGTTTGTTTTGTTCTACCATCATTATGTTGGCGATTGTTTTTGAGCCTTCTCTCTTTGGAAATGATAAAAACAAGTAAATATATGTTATAATTGGGGATATCAGTTATATAATGGAGGCTATTAACCTGTATATTAATGTCTTTTTTTTATATTTTGAAATGAGTAGTAATTACCGAGTTATGTTTCCAGATTCAGTGTACCAAACGAGTATCAATGTGTCGTTCCATCGGCCTAAAGACTCGCGGTCGTTTCTATTCTTTGATAAGATATGTGAATTTGCCACAACGTTTAATAACATTTATAAATTTGTGTGTGTTTGTGTGTGCTCAAATGTGAATATGTTACCTCTATTTTTCATTACATTCAGTTTGCAAGTTTCATCTGTGAGATGATTTTTTAATTTTTTTACAAACCTGGTCAGTGACGTCAATGTTCATTGAAGATGGTGAATTGATCGACACAAAAAAGTAGGTTAATACATTTGGAATGTCTCGTCCATTCAACAAGTAATGAATCAACATTCATTCGGTGTACGTCTGTCGGGGTACCTCGAATGCCCCTAACCTATGTGGTGCTGCTATACGGGGTACATCCTAGGAAGAAGCTAAACAGGCAGTACCATAGCAAATGAATAGATTGCAGGAACGAGAACTCTTGAACGAATGCTTACAATAGATGTTAGTGACAGGGGCCGAATGTGTTTGGTCCAGAATTCAATGAGTCCTAATTTAAGTATTGCTCAGGTTAAAACGAGATGGAGGAATTGACAGCGAGCCTTGTCTGAGATATGGTGCCGTAAAAGGATAAAACAAATGATGATGAGTATTATGCTGATGATGAATGCCCTCTTACTGAGCAATTATGGATGTAAACGTACTTGTATGTTCCTAGTGTTGCTTTTAGAAAGGTGGATTCATTCGGTGTTGAGTTAAATGTTGAATTATATACATCGACGACATAGCACTCAGTTCACTTCTATAAGAGCTACGTCACCATCTTCAGCAGCAAGCGAACAGTTCCAATTCCAATGGCGCCAGTAGCTGTTACTGTATATCTGTCTCACATTTCCTTTGAGTGTTGAGCGTCCCCTGGTAACTCCTCGCAGTGCCATTCTCCTCAGACCGCAACAATATATGTGTGTCTCCACACTGTTCACTCAGTCAAAAAGGGCTCTCACAGTATCCAGCTTGCCATAAATCAGTTCACCACTAAGTGGTTCAGAACGGGCTAGTCTATCTGCCTGCGAGTTTCTTAACACACCGGAATCAGCTTAAAAAAAAATGTCCAAAGAAGGCTAATTACCAGGGTCCTCTGAACGATACCTGCCACTATGCATAGATCATGCCTCACTCCACCTATTTCAACATGATGTGTGAATCAGTTACAATTAAGACATGTGCGTGCAGCTCATTTTTAAGCCAGCAGAAGGCAGCAGTGACTTCCTCTTCCTACATTCTAGACGTTTTAATATCATATTCCAGAATGTGTTGCA
>CAJHNH020003995.1:15000-40000 GCA_905116865.2 Candidula unifasciata
GTGTATCTGCGTGTGTGTCTGCGAATGTATGCGTCTGTGTCCTTGTTTATGTGCGAATGTGTGTGTGTTCGCGCATATGTCCACGTGTATGTTTCAGTGTGAACTGGTTTCTGTGTTTTTAAGTGTGCCTCTTTGCTGTGTATGTGTGTCTGCATGTGTGTGTGCGATTGGATACATGTAGCTGTGAATATGTGTCTGTGTGTGTGTGTGTGTGTCTGTGTTTGTCTGAATGTGTGTGTGTCTCGGTGTTTTTCAGCATATTCGATGTGACTGTGTGTATATCTTCGTTTGTGTCTGTGTTTGTCTTCATGTTTGCCTGTGTATGTTTATGTGTTTTGTCTGCGGGTGTGTCTATAAGGCTGTATGTATGTATCTCTGTGTATGGGTGTCTGTATGTCTGTCTGCGTGAGTGTATGTGTCAGCATGTGTCTGTCTGTCTGTGCATGTCTATTTGTGTTTCTCTGTGTGTGTTGTGTGTGCCCCTTTGTTGTCTGTATGTGTCTGCATGTCAGAGTATATGTCTGTGCCTGCTGAATATATGTGTCTGCGTGTGTATTTCTATGTGTTTGTATGTGTATGCATTTCTGCGTGTTTGTCTCTGTGGGTGTCAGTATGTGTTTGTCTGCCTGTTTGTCTGTATTTGTGTGTGTGTGTGTGTGTGTGTGTTTGACTGCGTGTGTGTATATGTGGCTGTATGTATGTGTCTGCATGTTTGTCTGCGTATGTGTGGTGTGTGTGTCAGTGTGTGAGCATGAATGTAAATATGTGTGCTGTGTGTTTCCCTGTGTGTGTTTATATGTAAGTGTCTGTGTGTGTGTGTCTGTATTTTTGTCTGAGTGTGTGTGTCTTGTGGGAATGTCCGTGTGTGCACGTATGTGTCTCCATGCATGACTGTATTTATGACTGTATGTGTGTATGCCTGTATTACGTATGTATGAATGTATGTATGTATGCCTGTATGTTTGTATCTATGTATGTATGTTTGTGTGTACGTATGTCTGTGTGTATGTGTGTATGCATGTTTGTATGTATGTGTGTATGTACGTAATGTATGCATGCATGTTTGTGTGTGTAAGTGATTGGGTGAGCGTGTGTATGTGGGTGTATGTATGCACGCGCGGGTTTTTGCATGCACTTTACAACTCATGCTTTGTGTTCTTTTATAATATTCATAATATGCATAACATCATATGATCATAACATGCTTTATTAGTAAAATACAACTGCTGTGCGAAAGATGGTTGACTGGAAGGGCCGAATGTAAGACGGGCCTGCGTGCCCAATTTGTGACCCTTTGAAAATAAAGTTCGTTCGTTCGTTCGTTCTATCTATCTATCTATCTCATACGACACATGAACATCACAACTGTGGAAGCTTCACCGTCGAATGTTACAATTGTCAAACTGAGAACAATGCACAAGAAGGGAATCTCAACTTCCTCAGTTTACCCCGTAACAATCCGGCACCAGAATATAACACACAACATTTTCTATTGTAGGCCACTGTATTGATAATGCAAAATATTGCATTTGTGATTACTTCGACAATATTTAAAGAGTAGATATTCGAGGGGTCACCAACATGATTCTTTGTGCATACTTCAATATTCCATATTCTGCTAAATTTATTGAAGCAAATACTGAAATCTAAAACATGCGTTGTTTTGGTCTCTAAACATTGGACTCCAAAGTAATTAAATATAGATATTATTTGCTTTCAGTTCATTTGACCCACACACAAAAATAGCATTTACTATGATACAAGTCATCTATCATCGTGACATGAACTGTAGATTCGTTAATTATGATTATTGAGAATGTTTTATTAATGTAGTGCTATCCTGAATGCACCGTAAACTTTCGTTTGCAAAATACAACACTTAAAAAGTGTCATTTACTTAACCAACTGACGTACTTTTATTTCGACAAAAACAAATAAAATAAATTTAATGTGTGTCATTTCTGTGTGTGCGTGTCTTTTGTGATTATCTAAGTCGCAGTACATATTATTTCTTTAGTTAAATAGTTATTAAACACAAACACAAATAGTTTGACAGGTATTGTACCAAGAAATAATAACATAGAGGGATGATAACATAAAGGATGTGTGTATTAAAATGTACCACAACATTATCGTATACGTGTTGTTGTTGTTTGTTGTTGTATTTTTTTCGAGAACTTTTATTTACTTTAAATATGTATGGTAGCTTCAGTGCACCAGAGACATGCAGATTTTAGCAGGTCTGAGACCCACTGTACACTCTTTCAGATCATACATACAATAAAAATGTACTGACAAGTTAAAGAGAACAGTATCTTATTACCCATATATGGTAAAAGTGCGCCCTATGTTTATCGAGGAACCGAAACACATAGGTCGAACTAAGGCAGTGAATAGAACGTTGGCTAGTATTTGCAGTTGTTGTTTGTTCGAATCTAGTTGGGGCGAGGTTTATTGTTTTTAACTCTTATGTGAGCCACCAATTTGAACAAGTCTACAATTTTTACGTCGGCTCTGTGGCTAAGTCGATGCGAACGTTTCGAAATGCCGGGGTGCCAGGTTCGACCCAAGCTGCGGGTCATGCGCCTTGCGTTGTTTTCGACAGATATTAGTGGGCTGATCGTCCAGAAAGCAATGGCAAACTACTAAATTTGCCTAGAGAAACCACACAGCAGCCAGGGGCTGCTGGTGTTGGTTCTGCAGCGTCCTGTAAAGGATACGCTACTAACCTTAACCTACAATTAATTTTTAACCTGTGTGCCGGGTTAATGCATAAAGCTAAATAATAACGGTCAACAATTTTTTTTTTTGTGGTACTAGAATATAAATGCATAATTTATGATTGATTTTGACGTGCTGATTTCAAAATTAATAATACAATTTACGAGCTGCTTTTTGTTTTTTTGTTTTTTTAAGTGACGAATTTTCATTTCAGTAAAACAAGGAATGCATGGGTTTTTGTAAATCTCTTGAGTGAGCAGTTGTTGCATACTAAGTTAATAGATATTTCGATATAAAATGAATAAAGTAATAAATAAATAAAAAAAAAAAAAGTTAAAGAATTTTTTTTTTAAAAGAAACATACACCTTTTCCGACATTATTTAGACTCTATTCGAGCACCATTTTATTGCTTCTTGTGGTCAATCGATGAGGTGTCTCCTGTCACAGTCCAGCAGTAATCAGCAAGGATTAAATGGCTCAGATTGCCTGGATACCATGTCTCCATAGCGGCATTGTCCTGATGAAATCGTTCACAGTGCTCATTACTGGCTTTAAGACTTGTCTTAGATGAAACCATGAAAAGCCTAAACACTTCGGGATTGTAGTTGATATTGAGGGCTGTCATTAGTTTAGAGATCTTAGTGCATAGAGAAAGGTCATGTTTTTCTTAATTTTTATTTATTTATTTATTTATTTGAGCATAATAATAATAATAATAATAATAATAATAATAATAATAATAATAATAATAATAATAATAATAATAATAATAATAATTAGGCTGCTTCTGCCAGTTTCTATACAAAGAATTTCTAACATTATACACAAAAAAGATTTCACTGATGCAATCTAGAACCCTAAGCCTCGCTTTGTTATTCGGTAAATTCAAATATCTTACAAGATCATTCAATTTACTTCGGGTTACGAAGTGTTGTTTCGTGGATCTAGTCTGCTTAACATCTGGGTCGCTTGTGGTTGGTGGTTCAAGGCCGCCGATGTCCTCTTTTTTATCAGTGGAAGAAGTTGGAAATACTTTTAGCACTTTGAGAACTGGTAGTTCATCGCTATGTGGTACCGGACGTATTGCAGAGGGGATATTAGGATACTTCAGAGTCTATCTTTGCTTCTTTGATATGCCTTTCCAAATCTGACAGACCATGCAAAAGTAAAATGTTAAGATGACCATTTGTTTCTCGCCAAATCATTGGGACTGCAAAAGACATAGCTTGCCTCTTGCCATGCAACCACCGTTTAAGATTTGCAGCACATACATTGCAGCATATATGTGTCGTCCAGGTTTTATCTTGATCTCCTATTCTGCAGAAAAATACACAATGTATGCATTTGTAATCCCTTTAGTTATATTTCGTTTTGTGAGATAAATGTCATCTCAGAACATACAAAACATGTGTTATCAGCGCTTTTTGCACAACCCCTAAGCATTTCTCACTACGATAGCATTAAAACAGATAAAGAAACGAGCTAATATTTCTAAGATTTTCATATGTAAAGTACATTTTGTTTGTTGACTAGTGTGATACAAAGTTTGAGGTCTCACAATCTCAAGGCCCTGGAAGTATGTGTTTTTCTCAAATAATGTAAAAAATAATAATTGTAAATACAATTTTCTTTTGAGATATGAAATTTTTTTAGAAGTTATTATAATAACTGTATTTATTTTTTTCGGTATATTTTCTCAAGCTGTTATTAAGTGTAAATAGTTGCAGTCATTTTAATGTGAAAAATATAACCAGCTTGATGCACATCAACTTCTACCCTCAGTGTAAGTTGTACAGTAAGCATACAATACATAACTGTTATAAGTTTCGTGAGACTAATGGGTGCCAATAAACACAGGGGTCTAATGGCTTTATATAGCTTAGGGCTTCATCAAAGGTCTAATGGCTTTATAGAGCTGAGGGCTTCATCAAAGGTCTAATGGCTTTAAATAGCTTAGGGCTTCATCAAAGGTCTAATGGCTTTATATAGCTTAGGGCTTCATCAAAGGTCTAATGGCTTTATATAGCTTAGGGCTTCATCAAAGGTCTAATGGCTTTATATAGCTTAGGGCTTCATCAAAGGTCTAATGGCTTTATATAGCTTAGGGCTTCATCAAAGGTCTAATGGCTTTATAGAGCTTAGGGCTTTATCAAGTCTAAATATATCACAACATATGTTATTGGAAGTAAAGGAGGCATGGATGATATTGTCCACATCTTTTTTCCATGTGAGTCATTATGGCATGTTTATGGGGCACGCCAACTGTGTGAATGTAGCCCATACTTTTACTGCCGTTCGTATAGGAAAGACAGAAGTTAGCACAAGAGAAAGTGTGCCCTAATTCATCGAGTACCAAATTGACTTGTAGAAAATGATCACATATATAAATATAAGTATTAAGTAGGAAAAATCCTGAGTATATAACTTACAAAGAAGCTAAATCCTGAGGAAGCTAGCTTTTATCAGTATTTTCTTTGTCAATTAAAAAAAAATACGAGAACATATTACATTTTGTATAAAATTCACAGAAGGCATAAACATACATCATATATATTTTTTGCCCGAAATAGTTAGAGTGACATTGGACACAGAAGTCACTATAAGAAATCTTTGTTCTAGTGACAAAATCATCATCATCATCATCATGTAGCAGGTGCTTTGCAGAACGTCGCTCTCATCACAGTCTGCCTGAAAGAAACTCGGTCTCTCGTCAGTTCTCCCGCATCATGCACTTTCACACTCAAGGGGTCAATTATATCTATGAGTTTCTTGGGATAGTAATGGGGTAGTTTCCCGTTGCTTTCCACATTCACATGGCTTTAGACCATGTCCTCAGCCTTCAGCAACCTATTCTTTTGCTAGGGCAAGTGAGTACCCTGCTCTGTGACGCTCCTGCTAACAGCAGACGGCACCCCAGAGGTGTCCACTTATCCCGGCGGATACTCGGTTCCCATAGCTGCGTTGGCCACACCTCAGCATGTTTACCATCCTCTACCGCGTTGAGGTGCAGTTGGGGTTTTCCCTTCATTGAGTCTTGAGACCAGAATGGCATTTCCAAAAACTCTCCAGTACTTTCAGAGTGACAAAATAGAGCTTGCATAAAGTGATAGCTACAGTGGACCCATGGTGCCGGGAATATTAAGCTCATGAAAAAGGTTTACAAGAGCTGACCAATGAAAACGTATGCCTAGGTTAAATCATTTATATAAACCAACCTACGGGTGGAGCGGAGTTTATGGGACCTGTCTTCTTGTGATCATCATCTGAATGGTGACACTTTGTGTCAGTGGGTACATATCGCTTGGTGTGATGTCCTGCTGGAGTAAAACAACAGTCAGTCAGTGTGAGAGGTGAGAAAGGTGGATAGGGTATTACTGTAAAGGTGAGTGAGCACTGTTTGAAAGCAGAAACTTCACGTACTACATTTTTTCATGTGAATAATGGTGGAGGCAGTTACAAGAGCTTTCCAGTGGCTTGAAAGTAGCATAGCCCAACACGTTGTTACTATAACCGACACACAGCGCATGCTTCTAAAAATGGAAACTGACGCCATGCCTAAAAGTTGCTTGCATTAATCGATAAGAGCAAGAATTCGAGCATGTGCGAGGTAGATAGATTAGCCCCTGACGCTTATCTGGGGAGTGGGCTTCTTCATGATAAAGCAGACATGTTGAAGGCACTTTTGGATCACAATTTCTGTACGACAGAATATGCACAGAATATACAAAGAATCCATAGTAAGAGGCTAACAACCAGAGGGGAGATTGAGGTGGAAAGGAGAAAGAGGGTGGAAAAGGAGGGAGAGGGAAATGGAAGTCCTAGAATTTTTTTTAACACCCAAGAGGTAACATTTGTGGAATTTCTTATCAGGTTACAAGTGATACTTTTAGCATATCCACTGTTGGTTGACCACTGACACACGTGTGGAAATGTCCGAAGTGCAGTAATATTAATTCACGAATAATTCATTCATTCATTCATTCACAAACCGTGTGCTTACTGCTCAGTACAAAAATAAACCATGTACTATTTGCGCGACATGAGGGGCACTCTGGTTTAGACGTCGGTGATGGCACTTCAAATTTGTTGCGTACCAGATTTATTTATCCCCATCTGGCAGTTGAGAAACGACATTTTTTGTGGTTTTCTGACAATGGTACGAGAGTCTCACATAGGCCCAGATGTGGGAATCAGCATATGCTATTTTCCAAGACAGCAGTGATTAATATTGAGGGGAAAGCAAGTAATTGAATTCGGTTCTACCTCTTTCTGCGCACTACTGTTTGTACTGTGAATCGGGATTAAGACTCATGATGTGTTTCAAAGCACATGCCCTTATAAATAGGCATACATCTCCAAAACTCCTGTACTGACCAATACTATCCTTGTGATTTAATAAATTGCAGTTGCACAAGTGCTGTTTTTTTTTTTTTTTTTAAAGACGTTACAGTAACTGAAAGACGCGTGCAGATTGTTGGGACACAATGTCATATGTGCAGCGATCTGTGCTGTTTATTGTGGAAACATATAGGCGTGTCCTCTAAACACTCACGGGAGGTCATTGCTGGCGATGACTGCTCTAGAGTGAAAGGCGCCTGCAATCAGATGTTTTGAAAAGTTCCCCTAATTCAATGTCCTGAAATTACTGTAAGCATGCTGATTCCTTGCTTTGAATATGTCTGCAAACAGTTAGTGTGTTAAAAAGTTTTGAATTTAGGTATGACCCGTTTAAAAGACAATATATACAATGCCCATCGTTTTAGTTGTTAGCTTGTGTTAATATCACATTGCCTGTTGGCATATATCTTATATATAGGCTACTATTAAAATTTTTAGCAGTCCGCTACATTGAATTTAATGATTAAATCATACCATCTCAGCTCCATGCATTTAATTGCAGAAAAGCGTCAGGCTCTAATCTATCTACCTCGCACATGCTCGAATTCTGTCTCTTATCGATTGATGCAAGCAACTTTTAGGCTTGACGACAGTTTCCACACAACATAGCAATGCGTCTTTAATGGCTTAATTCTTCAAGCATCCAAAATTAGTATTGGATTTCATTCTCAGGTTAATAAAAAAAATGTGAATGTCCCTTACAGTAAAACGCAATATAAATGCACAGATCTGTTAATACATATATAACCATTTACAAAGCGCGCATTAAAATAATGAATTTCAGATCGAGCAATGAATCATTTAGGTAACATTTCGATCCAAGCGGAATCTTCAGCTTTTAACATAGACAATATAGCAGTACTTATATCCACGTATGTCCTGCTAACTGGGATATGCCAGTTTATAAACTTCTTTGGCATTGTCACAAACAGTATCAATATCGTCTGTTTTATTAAGCAAGGTTTCAAAGACGCAATCAACATAACTCTGCTGGGTAAGATTAATTCATATAGGTTTTGTGTGTGTGTTTTTTTTTTTTGTAAATTTTTTTTTTTTTAAATAATTGGAGCCACTGTCAGCGAATCATATACCTAAAACCATACTCCTACAAATCAGCTCGTAATTAGTGGATCAATACTTGCAGAACTCAAGGGAAGGGCGAAACGAATATTCAATCAGACAGTTACTTGTGCTATCAGAATTGAAAATCTTTGTTTGCTGCTGAAGATTGGGACGGAGCGCTTATGAGGTGTCCCGAGTGCTATAGTACAGGTCACAATTTTGTCTTGCCTTTCCTCTGAGTGCAGTTAGCCAGCCAGACCCTTTGGTTACATTCATGTGCCTCATTCTCTCCAAGACATAATAATTTTATTTCTCAACTGATTCCGTTGATTGGCCCCAAAGGACCTTGAACACATCTGCCTTGCCATGTATCAATTCGCCACCTAGTGGTGCAGAGCCAGTCAATCTGTCTGCCTGTTCATTACACAATTAACACCGTCATTGCCCGGAGAAAAGATCCAAAGTATGCTCACTACCGGTGACCTTCATAATGTAGCTTTTCACTCTACTCGAAGCATCACTGTTTTCAGCCTGCGCTCAGAGTCTTTGACAATTACGACATATGTATGTATCTTGTTCTCTAGCCATCGGAGAGCTGCAGTTACGGCTTCTACCTGCATTCTCAGGCTAGATAGATAGATGTACATTGAAGTAACAAAGCGAAGTAAAGCAACAGAAACTACCATGTGTACGTTACGCAAAATGAGTTTCCTGTCACTGCATTTACATAAACCAATAACTTGAATAACAAGCAGCAGTCAGAATAGATGGAGAGACATCAGACTGGTTTGGCATCAAGCAAGGAGTCCGTCAGGGATGTGTGCTGTCACCGTATTTGTTCAACCTGTACGCCGAAAATATAATGAGAAATGTAAGAGATGATATAAACAAGGAACAATATGATGCCCTAAACATCGGTGGTCATGAAATACCAGAAATTCGTTATGCTGATGATACAGTATTACTATCAACATCACAAAATGGTTTAGAAAACTTATTAACCTCACTCCAAAGAAATAGTGAAAATCATAACTTATTTCTTAACACAGCAAAAACAAAGATAATGCATACAAACAAAACTGCCATGGAGAAAGAAATATATGTTAATGAGGAAAGATTGGAAGTGGTGGAAAATTTCGAATATCTTGGGTCACTGGTTACCAACAATGGTGACACAATGAAAGAAATTAAACGGCGACTATCAATTGCTCTTCAAAGACTAAAACAACTGAATAAATTATGGAATTGTACAGATAGAATTACAAAGGTCAGATTTTTAAGAGCATGCATCTTTCCCATTGCAACATACGCCTGTGAGACCTGGACACTTACTAAACAAGCGGAACAGCGCATAAATGCATTTGAATATAAATGTTACAGACAGGTTCTAAGAATATCTTGGGTAAAGAAAAGAACAAATGCATCCATACTTCAAGAGCTGAATATTGAAGAGGGTTGGCTAGTAAAGACAATAAAACAAAGAAAATTGAAATATTTTGGTCACTTGAAACGTCATGGAGGTCTAGAGAGAACAATAATGGAGGGGTATATGCCTGGGAAGAGAGGAAGAGGAAGGCCAAGGAGAAGATGGGTGCAGGATGTGGCAGATGATCTCCAGATGGGTGTATCAGACGCAGGACATCTTGCTCATGATAGGAAGGTTTTCCGGAGGGTTGTTATGGCAGCGAGGTTCCGCAAGGGACATGCTACTGAATGAATGAATGAATAACTTGAATTGTTGATGTGATTTTCAATACTCACTAACCCAGTACAGCTATCATAAAATTTAAAGTTTTCCCCTCTCTAGGTTTATCAGTCGCTGATTTATGCAGCCTCATAACTATGGTGTTCACGTGTATCTTGTTAACACCAGCTCTTATGGACGCTGATGTACCATTTGCAAGTATAGAGGTTTCGTACCTGGTATCGGCGATGCCACATTTTGCCTTCACCAGAGTCAGCAGTTGTATCACAGCTTTGATTACTCTGGAGAAATGCATTAGTGTGGCTGCTCCATTAAGAGTAAGTATTAGCAAAGTGAAAAAAAAAAAAAATTGTTTTTTTTTTGTGTGGTAATTTTTCCCGCATCTAGCTAAAGATGCTAGACCGATCGAAACCAAACGTGCCATATTGCTAACTTCTGAGAAACATGTTTTTCTTCTCAGGACTTAAATATACACTAGTTTGATTGAAAACAATTTTCTCAGATGCGGATTCAAACCAGTGGCATTCGAGTCATAGGAAGAATGTACGCGATAAAATGTATTTATTGGCTATGGAAACTTGTTTGCATCTTTGTTACAATAGATAACATTACAACGTATGTAATCCAAAAGCCTTCAATTAAAACACTGAATTTGTGTGTCAGTCCACTGACTAAGTAGTAGGCATCTAGTGTTTACTGTATCTCTTTAACTGTGTATCCCAAACAGGATAAGAAAGAAGGATTGTTAGAGATGTTACCAGTGTAACCCTACCCACCTCCCACATCCTCTAAAACAATCCATAAACTTGAAGACATTGGCAGATCACGGGACATAAGATAGCTACCTGCCATACGGGGCACCGAGTAGATGTACGATTGTTGTTCATTCGAACTGCTTTACTAAGTCATTGGTCTGATATGAACAGTTAGCAACGGTTCGACTTGCCTTGCCTTGTTTGAGGGGAACAAATCATCACGTTCAACCAGCATTCCGAAAGAGGGATCTTTTGGATATAAATGTGACACGTTTTTGCGCCATTTAAAATGGCTGGGCATTGCTCGCCACAAGTAGTCTTCAAAGGGCATTTTGCAGTGCTGAAGCGATCGAGGGATATATAAATTTTGTTCTGACTTATGTCGACGTCGTCTACTGGCCAGCCACTGGCGACTCGGTCGCCCATGCACCTTTTCGTCTTTCCAGATGAACGTTAAAACGTGTGACTAGCAAAATGCGCTTGCAAAATGCGCATTAGAGCATGTTTGTCACGACTATTTTAGAAATCACACATATTTAGTGTGTTTCCAATGCCATAGTGCTTGTGATCTTGTCTTGACACTTAATGCCATGTATTCTTCTTAGGCAACGCATTGCAACTAGCTTTAAAACGTTCCAACTATGGCACCAACATGTTGCGAAGCATAAGCTTTCACGGGTCTGAAAAGCACATGGATATTTGAAACGTCTAGTGTTCAAATCGCATCTAGAATTCTTATTATTTTTTTCTTTGTCACGTTCTGCTACATGAAGTAAGAGAACCACTAATGATATGACACAAACGTTACATGTAGTTTAATTTAAATACCTGGTAAGAATAATGAATTAATGGGACACATTAAAGAAACTATTGGAGTGGAAATAAATGAATCGTATTTACAAGCCCTGATATTTGAACTTCAAGGGCAGCAGAGATGGAGATATACTGGCCACGTTAGCGTGAGAAATAAACACACATTTAGTAAAGATGCACTGGGACTAAGCACACATGGACTGAGGAGACAAGGGTGATCAAGAAAAATCCTAAGAAGAAAATTGACGACAGAGAAACAGGTTGTTGGACTTGATTATATCTATGCGTTAGCGCAGTCGATAAGAGGCTTGCTTTCAAATTCAGCTGCGACTCGCTGCAGCCACGGTTGGTGTTTGTCTTCAGTTTAAGTGGACAAACTGTAAACGTTTAGATTGCGTAATATTACCTTTGATAACATTAGATATATTCCGAAGCTAGTTTTAACAATGCATAGCAATAAATATATTTTTTACACTTTCAGGTGAAGAACATAATGTCTCCAAAGAGAGCAGCTGTAATCACTGTTGTGATCTTTATCACCTTTACATTCAGCGGCGCACCTGTGTTTGTTGTGAACAGCCTAGGGTGGAAGGTGTCACCTACGAAAAACAAGACAATTTTTGGACTTATTGCAAGAGAAGATCATGTCCAAGTTGAGAAAATTAGTTTTCTGATTAACAACTTTTTGATCCCTTTAACTACTTTTTTAATCATCGCCACATGTACACTAATTCTGGTAATCCAACTAGTTCGACAATGGAAGTGGACAAAAACAGCAATTAATGCCGAACAGGCTATCAAAATGTACAGACGAAATCAGAAAATTGCTAAAATGGTCGCGACAATTTCCACGCTGTACATTGTTTGCTTTGTTCCAACTACAGTAATTATGCTTGCAATTGTTTTCCTGCCAGCATTATCACTAAACGGAGAATATGTCGCTTTGTCGTTAGCAATTAGCGGGTTTCTGTATTTAATGGAAGGTATCAACTCATCTATGAACATATTTATCTACCACCACATGAGTAGCAAATACAGAAATGCATTCTGTCTGATTTTCAGTGGAAAACATACACCTAACTGACAAAGACGCGTCTTCGCTATTACCATATTTTTTCCTCATTACAGTTTAAATGGAAAATGAATCATGAATGTAATTGCTGGCATATATTAAAAAGGAATGCATATCATGACTAAATGTTTGTTAAGGTAAACATTATTTGAATTTTAAGTTCAGATCATTGGTATTTGTATCATCGACCTTACCAGTAATACATTCCTTTAATGCTAAATAATAATGTGTAATATTTCCTACTATTTCAATACCGCTTAACTAATCAAACTACTGGCAGCTAAACCTTACTGTTGTTGTTTTAGTATCCAGAAGTCATGAGTTGTTAACCCTTAGGCTCGGTATTATGGATATCGCAACCTTTCGGCCTTGATTCCATTGTAAATACCGTCAATCTGGGAGAAAATGTGGCTTTCCTGCCTACCCCCGGGATTGAACCCGGACCACAAGGAGTACGTCACCCGGTCTCCGCGAAATCCGGTTTAGCCAATTCCGCTAGAGAGCCGGGCAAACCTTACTAAAATATATAATTTGTGGTCTTAAACAGAGAACACTAATTCTGATACAGGTAAGCTTTCTGCCTTACATTCTGAAGCTCGCTGGTTCACTTTCCAAATTTTGAAAGATTTTGTGTGTTTTTCTTGAAGCTCTCACGGTTTTGTCGTTGGAGCTATGAAGTTTGTACTTTGTGACGCGTTCTTGAAAGGTATCCAACTGCGGCGAATTACAGGGCTGTAACATAAATACAACTTCTTGCAACAAAATTGATCTTGCTGCCTGTACATAATTCTGTATACCCCCTTTATAACTTTGAGAGCTTTAATGTTATGGGTGTTTTGATGCAATGAGAGCTTTGATCTTATGGGAGCGTGATGATATATGAGCGTTGATGTTATGATAGCTTTGATGTTATGGGAGCTTTGATATTTTGAGAGATTTGATGTTATGGGAGCTTTAATGTTGTAATGTTATCGGAGCGTTGATGTTATGAGAGCTTTGATGTTATGAGAGCTTTGATGTTATGAGAGAGTTGGTGTTATGGAAGCTTTGATGTTACGGGAGCGTTGATGTTATGGGAGCGTTGATGTTATGATAGCTCTGATGTTATGGGAGCGTTGATGTTTTTGGGGGCGTTGATGTTATGAGCGCTTTGATGTTATGAGAGCTTTGATGTTAAAAGAGCTTTGATGTTATGAGAGCGTTGCTGTTATGGGAGCTTTGACGTTATGGGAGCTTTGATGTTACTCATCTGTTTCTTGATATCTTCCCTGGAAGTTTGGTACTTATCTGGATATTGTTTATAGTAACTCTTTGCCATCGAGACGTTTCAGAATCATTGAAAATCTTGGTCATGCTTCTTCGTCATATCGCCCTTCTAGAAAAGCTGTAACATGTTACATGGTACATGCCGCTCTGTCCTTATCATCTGAACCACCGAATAAGAGTCGTGTTGTGAAATACTTAAAGTAAATACACTCGTTACTTGGACTGGATGGGGAAAGAACGGTAATTCAAACAATTGATTCATGTATTGCAGTAAGAAGTGTATTTACTCTTTTCCTTTTTGCTGGGTGAAGAAGTGATGAACTCGGGACAGCATCCTGTCGCTTCTACTCGTGCTATTCATACGGGTATGTTGCAAAGACACATGCACAGACAGACAGAGAGACAGACCCATGCTGACACATACACTCAGTCAAATGCTCAAAGAAAGCTATCCTACCACAAGTTTATCTGTCAATGATGAAAAGCAAATTCAGTACCCTTTATGTCAGCATGCGAGCTTCTATGTAGCAATGTGAGCGCTCATGTAGTTGACACGAAAGAATAAACATTTTTGTTACAACCCAGCTGCAGATACAAAGAACGAGATATTGCACTGTACAAAGAACTTAAAACAAAGCACGCATTAAAAAAGGATCGGGAATCGATCATCAAAAGAGGCTAGACAGTGTTTATTACTCTACTCATCCACGAACTATGAAGTAAAGTGGCTCCAGAAACATGTACTTTAAGTAAATCCACACTTTACGATTTGACTCAACGTCTGAATCGCCTTAACTTTCATCATATGCTTACAAGATACTGAATGTAGCAATTTACGTTTGAACAGGCGTACACATTTAAAAAAAAAAAAATCTTACTGTTAGAAAGAGTTCAGTGATGGAGTAATTAAACCTTACAAGTGAATACCCACATCTGTATTTGTGAATGTTTAATAGGAGCTTAGACAGTAGCACAGTGCATCCCTTTGTCAACAAAGCAACAATTATTAAAACATACAGAATTCCGTAAGGCTATTGACGTGAGATTATTTTCTTGCAAAAATTTAATATTCTATCAGCTATAATTGTTTTTTAATTAATAACTGGTGTACAACTCTATAGTGTGGAAACTGTTTTGACTACTACTGTCCACTCAGACGGGTAAACTGTGTTTAACTTTAAATCTGTTTATTTCCCACGTAATCAGTATTACAGCTGAAAGACAAATACACCATTGTAAACTAGTTTTTATTTTACAGTAATCATATTGACTTTTCACAAGCTATATAACTATTAAGTGTGACACTAATTCAGTGGTTAGCTACAAATATCGTAACCTGTGCCCAATGGACAAACTGAATTTATGTTGAAATTCACAAATTTAGTACAAGGTTTGAACATTTTGAGTTAGATAATAGGTAGATGTATATATTTTTCCATACAGAGAAATAATAGCAGTCCCTTGTATCGTGTTTGCATGCACGCACGTGTATGTGTGTGTGTGTGTTTGCGTGTGTGTTTATATTTCCAAAGGTCCCACATGATCTGCATATTAACATTGCATATTACCATATGGGTCACATTTTCTAATTTATGTTTGGAAGTACTAATTTGACTCAAGATTGAAACATTGTCAATCTGATAATCTTTACACATTAAAAATAGACTTTTCAAAACAAAACTTTGCTATGGAGATTCCGGTGAAATTTGGAAACAAACAAAAAAATCACCGTGAGAACTACGCAATGTTTACCACTGCCTGTCTTTATCAAAGAAAGAAGATGAAGATCGCCTGGATGACATTTTGGCAAGACAGCTCTACAGTGGAGGAGGATGGGGAAAATAGGAGCCACAGACAACCTCAGAAAATCCTGGAGAGTGACAGAAGAAAGCGAAGGAATAAAAACTGACATGGGAGAACAATAATCAGAAAAACAGCTGACTGGTAGAAAAGGAGGTCACGTGTGCCGTGTGTATCAGCCACGACATTAAGCTGATACACATAGAATAACATGCAGATATGGGAACAAGACACGTGTCTTTTTCTCGTGATAAAAGTGTTTAAGGCGTATATCTAACAGAATGGAAAGTTCCGCGATAAAAGACATTGACAGGAAAATACTTATTATGATGGCTGAACCAAATTCATGACTAGAATTACCGTATGATTGATTTATTGTTGGAAACGTCATAACACCGAAGAACCCACTGGGTCATGGGGGACCCAACCCAAAAACTCGCTTCAAAGACAAGCATAATTGCTTAATAGCGACAAATTCTTTCCATAAAGACCCAGAGTGACATATAAGGCACATAAGAACAGTAACTCTAACATTTTTGAACAAATCAATGCCATTTAAGTCTCCTTTGAATGTGGTCACTCAGTAGCAAGTCTCACTACTGCGAAGCGTCACTTCATGGAAAAATGAATTAATGAATGAATCACGGGACATACTCGGGACATTTATGTACCTGCTTCGTCCTTCTGGTCAGCAGCCAACCAGGAGTACCCATTGTGATGGTGCCAGATGCATACTGATGATAAGTTCGTCGGTTTGTTCTCTGCTTTGTAGTAGAGTTATTTTTTAAATTATTATTTATTATTTCGGTGCTAAACCATTGCTTTAACTTTTACTCATACGTTGATGCTGAAAGACCTTCATTTTATTTGCTCGGGAGTCCCAGCCATCTAGTTTAGCCCCACTCCATGCCGCGCGGAGCGGCTTGTGAGATACTCTCGACGGTGGAGGAAGTCGCAGTTTACATGTGACTGAAGCTCTGTTAGGGTATATTTTGGGCCTCGATAATTTAGGACCGTTTTTAGAAGAAAACCGAAAAACGTTTTATTACGGCATTGCTGGAAATTCAAGCATACGACTGCTAGTCAGATCGGAAATTGTGCTATTCACCTGTGCTGCAGGGGTTCCTATTGTCTGTCAGCAACATGCATAATAGTTTTAAATTTTATAATGTCAGCTTCACATTCTATCTTCGTGAGTTGTGTCTTGTAAATTAGGACATATAAACTGACATATAACTGGCACTTAAGACTATGGCTGCAATTAACATAGAACATAGAATGCTGTTCACACTATATCAGCACCAAATACTGTCAGTGGTTGATTATGGCCTGGGACTGCTTACCATCTCAAAGAGTATGAATAATAAACTAGACCGCATACAGAATGCAGCTATGGGGGTCAATTTGGGTTGCAACAGAGACACCCCAGTGGCGTGTATGCGTTACATCCTTGGCTTGCCGACGGTTGCAGGTAGGCACAAGGTGCTGCAAGCGAAGTAATATCTCAAGGTAGCTGCAGGCACAGATCACCCTCTGCACGAAGCTCTAGGCGCAGTTAAGGGTCAGCGGCTGATAAGAGGGAAGTCATGGATGGCTCAGGCAGAAGACACGATTAGACAGGTTTAGATCCTTGAGAGCATTAGGTCGGGAGAGGAGTGGGTCAAAGTGCTACCTTAACAGTCAGACTTGTGTAGGGTCATAATCACACTGAGCCGGGAATGCAGATACTAGCCAGCAGTTGTCACGGGGATGGAAGTTTAGCAATTAATTCAAGATAATGTTGACTCACCACAACATCCAGAATGGACGTGGAGGCGGTCACTGCAGCTTTCCGCTGATTAGAGAACACGACACACACACACACACACACACACACACACACACATCGTGAATGTAACTGACTCAGAAATCATGCTTCGTGCAGAGTGGCATGCGCCACTGCGGAGGATCGCCGGTGTGTTGGGAAATTAACAGGCGGACAGACTGGCTGGCTCTGCACAACTTAGTGAAGTACTGAGGCATGATAAGGCTGAGTGGCTGGTGCCTTGTGGGAGAGCGTGTACAGTTCGGAGGAGCAGATGGATCACCACAGTCTTGTGATATTAATACAGCAGGGGGTGACGAGAGGTTCTGGCAGAAGCTTGAGGCTTAAATGCAAAGCAAGACGGACGTTTAATCAGAATGCTACTGGCACCATCAGTATCGGAACTCTTTCCTGGCTGCTGGCGATGGAGACGGATCGCTTATGGGAATGCCCCAAGGACCGTGATGTCGGTTCTTGATTCAATTCAACTTAACTTTGACACATGCGCACAACAAACGTACAGTTATAAAAGAGAACATCTGCAAATTTCATGGGAAAATCAGACGGAAAAAAGCAGGGATACAGGTTTAAAACTGCCCGATTAAATTGATTCCATAATTTGTTCATGATGATATTCTAGTACTTGATCTGTTTTGTACTAAATAGTTAAAAATATTAATAAAATGAAAAAAATAGCAAGGAGGATGAAAGAGATTACAGTGAATTATATAACAACTTTAGCAGGGTAATAGTACGATGCATTTTTTTTTAAACAGTAAGAGATGTCATAGTTTGTAGCTATTTTGTTTTAATGAAACTGCATACTGTCTCATATTTTTGTGTGTGTTGTTTTATCTGAATTGGGCTTTAAAAATATCGCTATCCCATGACACCGGTATGTTTTGAAATCGGTCAGCTGCAAATGAGGTTTAGAGTATTTACCCCCTCACATCGGTTGAATTACTTTACAATATTACTTGCTTGTTCTTATATATATATCGATAACCTAGCACATTGATCCGACACACTTGTACTCCGTCCTACCCTGCACCCTTAATCCTAGTGCCTCCTCATGTTTTTAGATCTCAGTAACAGTTAGCATTTTTAACATAGCCTCTGTTTTTCCTTTGCATTTTGTCATTAATCCTAGACTGGTATATATTTGTAGATTTATTGTGTGACAACAGTGGCTAGTTCATTGACATCGTGATAATGGTTCAGAGCTAAACGAATTTATGACAACACGATGACTGTGAGTGCTCGTTCAAGACAATACATCGTTGACTTCATTGTATATTTTTCTTTCAAAACGTAAAATAAAAGAACTTTACATTTTTGAAACGCATATGAATGTAAGTTTTAGCTTAGACGGATGAAATGACATCACCGCCCTCAAAAAATTCCCACACTTGCTCCACACCCTTTTTCAGTAGCCAACTCGCGAGGAGTCGTCATGTTAAAAGTACCACCCGCCATCTGATTACAAATTCAACTATGTTTCTCATTTACTGTTGAATATCTCTTGAAAATCTTCCAGAATGTCTGCTTACCCCAGTAGAATTAGTCTTTCTATGTATGGATTCCCTGTTTTTTTTTTTTTTTTTTTTTTTTTTTTTTTTTATGCACTGTCCATTTGATCCTAGAGATGTTGGTTTTATCATAAAGTAGTTCACCGCCGAGAGGAATGGCAGAAGCTAGTATTTCATCTACTCATAACCTCGCACTTATGAATATCCTGGACCGGAAATCCATTATATGTTCTTCAGCTGAGTATGACATAAATGTGTGTCAAACCATTTAATCTTAATTCGCTACTGGTTTCGAAACGTATGATGATCACATCGTTTCAACTGTTGCTTTGTCTTCCTCTTACTCTGTTCATTTTAATTATTTAATACGTCTCCTCGGTATTCTTGACAGTGTGGCTCAACGGTGGAACATGTAGTCAACAGTCCTTAAACAAACTGTACCAACAGCCAGTTTAAAATCCGACGTTGAAAGGCAACACAGCTCTAGAGAAGAAACATAGGTATATCTCATGGCAGTTTCTCTACCTTCTTTATTGTAAATTGTTGTCTGAGTAACGTTATAAAGTGGGTAATTAAACCATCTCGGGGGTGATGCGACTACATGAGTTGGCCGCACAGCCTGGTAATGTCAAGAAGATATTCCCTCACATATCGAATAAAGCAGCGTCCCAGGCATAGGCATTGCGAGTCAGACTCGTAATTCCAACTTAATGTGATCGAAACCCACCACTCGCTGCGTGAATTTTTATCAAGGTATAGGGCGTCTCAGGTCGGCCCAGGGTAAAATGGGTACCAGGATGGATGTCCCGGGAAAGTTAGGAAGGCCAGCTTAATGCTGACCACATTACCCACCTAGTGCAGATGGTCTATAAAAAAAAATGGTTGCTCCTCCCATATGCCCGATGCGCCTAAGGTTTAAAAAGGGTTCTTTACCTACTTACTTACATAGAATAAAGCAAAATGTAACAATTTGTCGAGTGCATTTACGATACAGTTTCTGAAACTTAATAGGTGTCTTTATACAGGTCTAGCAATTTCTGACTTGTGCAGCCTCTAGACCTTGATGTGGATATGCATCTTCACAACACCTGCTGTTTTGGATTTAGACTTACCATTTGATAGTTTGGAAGTTACATATATTGCAGCAACGATGCCCCATTTTGCCTTTACAAGAGTGAGCAGTTGTATTACAGCTATGATTGTACTAGAGAAATGCATTAGTGTGACAGCACCTTTCAGAGTAAGTATTTTACAATAGCAATTTTTAGGCTAGCTTGACACAATCATTTTGTTACAAATGTTTGTATTTACAAAGATTTTTTTTTTTTTTTTGCGGTTTCTGATTCTCAATATGTTACTCATTCTCCTGTTACTGCTCTTCCTCTTCCTTTACTCATATTTTTTCTGATTCTGCTCTTTCTCTTCCTATTGCTCATTCTTCTAATGCTGCTCTTCCTTTTCATTTACTCATTCTTCTGGTGCTGCTCTTCCTCTTCCAGTTACTCATTCTCCTAGTGCTGCTCTTCCTCTTCCAATTACTCTTTCTCCTAATGCTGCTCTTCCTCTTCCAGTTAGGAATTCTTCTGGTGCCTGTTCTTCCTCTTCCTGTCGCTCTAATTGTCTGGTGCTGCTATGTCTCTTTCTGTTACTCATTCTCCTGGTGCTGCTCTTCCTTTCCTTTCCTTTTACTTATTCTCCTAGTACTGCTCTTCCTCTTCCTGTTAGGAATTCTTCTGGTGCTGCTCTTTCTCTTCACGTTACTCATTCTCCTAGTGCTGCTCTTCTTTTCCTTTTACTTATTCTCATAGTGCTGCTCTCTTTCGCTCTTCCTGTTACTCATTCTCCTAGTGCTGCTTTTCCTTTTCCTGTTAGGAATTTTTCTGGTGCTGCTCTTCTTCTTCCTGTTGCTCTAATTAATAGCCTTTACGTCTTTCTGTTGTAGCTTTTTATTCTCCGTTTTTCTTATTGGCGATTCTTTTTCTACACATACTGCAGCGAATCCTTATCATTTGTCCGAATGCTTTTTTCACATCCTTCTTCTACCCTCGTCATGGACGTTCCAATCTGCAGCTGTTGTATTAGTAATGCTCCTACTGATTTGATCAGTGTCTAATCTTTTTCATTCAATGCTTTGCCTCTTTTTTTGCTTTGTTTTTTGTTTCCGTCCTTCTTCCATTTCCATTCATGTTCTGTTCTTTATAATTGTTATTCCTGTGCAATTTTTTGTAATCTTCCATTCACTCATTCTCTTTATTCTTTATTGTTTTCACCATGACGTTTACTGCTACTATTACTACTACTACTACAAATAAGACTATTACTACTTTTTCTGCAATCTACGACCGCTGGCGATCTTAGTATGGAGCGGGTAATGGTTTACCTGCTATATCAAAGGCCACTGGGTCAAATCCCTAATCGGTCTGTTTTAACGGACAGGCTCAGTCAAGATGGACCCCACCTCAATGAAAGCTGTGAAACGTTATGCCACGTCTAGATGAATGACGTTATAGTAAGCAAATGCAGTTTTTTTTTTTTTTTCGTTCATGATTCTAGCCCCATTTACCTAAATTGCTACTAGTAAAGCTGTATTTTTCCTGCTACTGACAGTTCTATACAGGAACAACAGCAGGAAAAACAACATATACCGCTACTGTTACTACTAGATCTGCTGTTGCTACCACTGTTATTGACAATAACAATAGTAATACTGGCACCACCACTACATCTGATTGCTAACCCTGTTTTTTTTTTTTTTAAATCTTATCGTATTTAATTATATTTGTTGTGTACTTTAAGGTGAAGAAAGTGCTAACCCCAACACGAACAGTTGTGATAACGGTTGGGATCTTCATAGTTTGCACATTTAGCAGTACACCGATGTTTGTTGTTAGCAGACTGGGTCCGAAACTGTCAACTGTGAAAAATTAATAAATTATTGGAATTATCCCAAGAGAAGATAGAGCCCAGGTAGAGACAGTAACAATTCTGATAAACAACTTCCTAGTCCCTTTTTTCGCTTTTGTAATCATTGCTACTTGTACAATAATTCTAGCAATCCAATTAGTTAAGAGACAAGAATGGACACAGAAAGCAATCCAAGCTGCGCAGGCTTTAAAAATGGCCAAAAGAAACCAGAAAATTGCTAAAATGGTTGCTACAATTTCCTGCCTGTTCATCGCTTGCTTTATTCCAACTGCTATCTTCATGTAAGTAGTTGCTTATCAGCCGGACCTATCAGTGACTGGGAAATACGTGGATGTGTCGTTAGCTATGTCTGGTTTTATTCATTTACCGGAAAGTGTAAACTCGTCTATGAATATCTTTATTTATCATCACATGAGCAGCAAATACAGAAATGCATTTTGTCAGATATGTTTTACAGTACGTTTGCCTAGGCCTTAAAAACATATCTTGATCAAAATAAGAAATCAATGACAGTGCTTGTGAAATTTGTAGGACTTTCACTACTATTTAAAAAAAATATTGCCATAAACTCTACACTATATATATATATATATATATATATATATATATATAGAACGAATCACTTTCACGCTTGAAATGTCGAAAAGGCTATACAGAAAAAATAATACCAACATGATACTCACTTCACTGATTACTTTGTGTTCACTTTTTGGCTTTATGGTAGCTTGGTTGAGTCGAGGCATGTATAATATCATTTCTTGGCACATAATTCATGTGATACCAAAGGTCTAAACGGAACCATGCTAATCAAGCTGATACGAAAGAAGTCTGAATACCTAGATGTGTGCAACAGAGTGTCGTCATGATGACACTAATCAAAACTTACAACTCCTTACTAATGAAAATGTAATAAAAAATGCATTAGGAGACAAGCTATTGAAGTTCATCGTCTATATATATAAAAATCAATGTTTGTGTGTTTGTTTCCCCCCTATAGACTCGGAAACTACTGAACCGATTTAGCTGAAATTTTCAGGATATGTTTGTTGTGATACCGGATTTTGAACTGTCGTGGTTTGAAATTCAACCTGTCACTGTTAGAGATAGGTGACCACAATTTATGCTAAAATATACGCAACTAATATTTATAACTTTAGTGATTTCTAATTATAGCCACGTTAGTAATTGCGCATGCGCCGTATTTACCATTCGCCGGCGAGTTACGTGCAGCCAACGCCTTCTCTAATACTAATACATAGAGTAGGTCGTGGTACAGCAAACAAGACTATCTCTATATTTCCCACAATAACCATATTTGCACGATTTCTATTTTCTGTTGTTGTTTTTTTCAAACAACCTTCGAGGGGGGGGGGGGGGTGGGGGGGGGGGGGCAATCGAGGACTATCTCGACGTCGGCGCAGACAGTGACTGCGACATTAACTTCATTAACCGTGTTAGACACGTGCGATTTCTATTTCATTAATATATCTGGAGTATCTGTCTAATAGAAAACAATTGCCTGCGGTTTTGAATTGTGTTTTAATCGCGACACAGTGGTAGGGACACATATGTCTAATAGTTGTGTTCTCTATTCGTTGTTCCGATTAAGTGGCTGCTTGGTCGAATGGTTAGAACACTGGGTTCACGTGCTGTAGACCTGGGTTCAAATCCGCAGTAGTTAAATTTTTTTAAACCCCGGACTAAAATAATATCCTCATCTGCTCTGTCGTGGTGACAGCACTAGCCATGTTGCCTTAATATTAAAAAAAAAAAAAAAAAAAAAAAAAAACAGTAAATGGGTAAACCATTTGATAATTAAATTTGACCATTTCGCATACTCATGATTGCATTGTTAATCTTTTCGACTGCATGGTTACGCTGAAATTTTATAGATTTTCATTTATTTTCATTTAGATTTAGTTATTTCATCTGTGTTGGAATTTTAAGCTGTGCTGTTTACAATGGCGTTCATTTCCTAATTATGGTGTTTTTTTCCCTGTGTTCATTTGCTTTGCAAGTGTTTTTTTTTTTTCTCCCAACTACTTCAATGTGGGAAGGAGTTGTCGGTAAATTTGGGGGAAGGGAGGGGGGGGGGGCAAACTATTAACTGAGAGAGCTTTAAGTCACAGTAACTGCTTTACCCAGTGTGTGACAACTAATGACTTAAATTTAAGAGAACTTAAAGAGCTTTACACTTGATTTTCAAGTTCTCATTACCTAATTTGTTTATATTTTACTAACGCTACCTCCGCTTTTCTATTTTTTACGACTTACTTTGTTATTTATAAGTACAGTTGTAGCTTTACTTCCGTCTCCTAAAAAAATACAAACAGCTTTAGCATGTGATAACCAAATAACCACTTTTGTTACCGTGCTAATAACACCATTTAAACGACTACTAATATAAAGACACAATTATATGGTGCGTGTTCTAAAGTTGGAAAACCAGACTATCAATCTATATATATCTATATATATAAAAATCAATGTTTGTGTGTTTGTTTCACCCCTATAGACTCGGAAACTACTGAACCGATTTAGCTGAAATTTTCAGGAAATGTTTGTTGTGATACCGGATTTCGAACAGTCGTGGTTTGAAATTCAACCTGTGACTGTTAGAGATAGGTGACCACAATTTATGCCAAAATATACGCAACTAATATTTATAACTTTAGTGATTTCTAATTATAGCCACGTTAGTAATTGCGCATGCACCGTATTTACCATTCGCCGGCGAGTTACGTGCAGCCAACGCCTTCTCTAATACTAATACATAGAGTAGGTCGTGGTACAGCAAACAAGACTATCTCTATATTTGCCACAATAACCATATTAAACACGATTTCTATTTTCTGTTTTTTTTTCAAACAACCTTCGATGGGGGGGGGGGGGGAGGGGGGGGCGCAATCAAGGACTATCTCGACGTTGGCGCAGACATTGACTGCGTCATTAACTTCATTAGACAGGTGCGATTTCCATTGTCTTTCTTTTCTAAAAACCTTTGATGAGGGAGAGGGTACTAGGTGGATTTAGTTGTGGGGGGGGGGGGGGTGGGTCAAAGACTATCTCAAGTTACGCCACAGCAACGCGTGGCCGGGTACAGCTAGTATTATATAAAATAAAAATTAAAAAAAAAAACGCTAAAGAAT
>CAJHNH020003995.1:45000-51569 GCA_905116865.2 Candidula unifasciata
ACTTGTGGAGCTTTTGAGGAGGAGAGCGGAGCACCTATGGATCTGTCCGGAGGGCTGTGATGATAATCCTTTCTAATCACTATTCACTAATCACCAAGATGAGCGACTATGAAAGATATTTATGAAATGTAAAAAAAAAAAAAAAAATTGCAGAAGAATAGCACACAGACAGAAAGTTATATCCCTTTCCCACTTCGATGGTTTTAAGTACAGCTGTTTTCATTTTATTCTGCAAGCTATTGTTGGCCGTTTTCTTGGTTATTTAGGACTTTATAAGGTATCATAATTACTCAGACATTATTCCTATTACTCAGATCCAAACCTGTGGCGTAGAGTGGCTGCAAAATATGATTAATCGTATTGTTTGGTGATTCAAACCCACACGCTTACTTCTGCAGTGTATATCCAAGTGGCATGACAACTGATTTGATTTGGCCTGCGATACACAGGCATAACAATTTTAGGAGCAGGTACAGACGATGCGTCTGTAAGGAGACATTGGGCCTACTGTATTAAATCGTGTGTTTATTAAATTGTTAATCATATTTAGCAGTCACTCTACGCCACAGAATTCTAACTTTTTGTGGCACGCTTTGTGAGTCCATTACCATCAAGACCTGTATGTGAAGTTGGTAATCATGTTATATGGATAGTCGTGATCACCCTAAATTCAATAACAAGACTAATGTAGATTGTTGTAGTTCCATTAGCCAGGCATTCTGGTAATAATCGTCACCCAGAACCTTTAGTTACAAACTGCCTCTCACACCATCGCGCATGGTTTTGTGACACGCTTAAGGTCCATGTAATATAGATCATGTACATACGCTAATACTATTATTTTAAAAATGTTTACGCAAAAATAACCGTCAATGCATGCACAAACATAGATATCCACATACTTAACCCTCTACCAACCTACGACTCTACCTCCCTACCCACCTACCTACCAGTACATACAAACATGCATAGATACATAAAAATACACCTACAAATATGCATACATATATAGATACACAAACACAGATACGCACCACATACACAGAGACATACTTACATACACGTGTACATAATTAAAACCCAGATAACATCCATGTACACACACACATATATATACATACATACATACTGGGTAGAAAGCATTCAAAAATCGCACTCAACTTCCCTCACCTGGATCTACACACCTGGTCGTGTGGGTGTAAAGGAAAAAGAACGAGCGGACCAACTGACAAGCATTGCATAAAGGATTGCGGGAAGAAGCATGGAAAAAGCAGATATCGTCAACGCTGTACGGACTGGGCTAGTGGATAATGAGGAATCCCTGACACTAATACGAGTGTCTGACATGGGAGTAAAGCATGGTAAAGCACGTCTATGCCGTCTTCGCGACTGAGATCGGAGACAATATAACCAGCTTCTCATGGGAACAATAAGTAGAAGTACATTGGAGTGGCTGCTGCATCGGAGGACTGAGCACGCATGGAAATGCCCAATGTGCAGTGAAGTCGATTGTGATAACATAACATAACATGCATACATACATACACAAACACACATACACAAACACAAACACACAAACACTTACGCGTGCACGTAAAAGGACTGCTTTCGGGGAACGCTTTCGAATCACCAGAAGTTGGTGAATTTTGGCTCCATAATCGGTCAACTTACATATCCAAGTCTCTAGAATACCGCCCTAAAAGCATGAGAAGAAGAAAGGAGGACAGTCATCTCCTCGAATAGATCCCTTCATTGGATCCAGGATCGTACTCGGGCTGATGTCTCACAATATTAACGTATTTCTGCCTGGAAAAGATATTGCCTTGGAGATGTTTTACGACCCAAATGACGCACAGATGAGTGGTCTAAGAAGCATTTTCTCAAAGCAGCCAAGCCAACTGTGAGAGAAGACCACGCCTATGCTGTCATCCACTGCACACAGCAAGATGAACTATGCGACTACGGCAGGAGTCACTCTCTCTTCCATGTGTCAGCTCTATTCAAAGGGTGTTGGCGTCTAAGAGATTGTGTCTATCACACGGTGAAGAAGTAGCCGAGAACGCCCCGATGCACGTAGAACCCCAGCGCCCTAAACGGCCCATGACAGTTTTCATAGCGCGTGTCCAATTCTAGGCTTGGGCTTCAAACGAAATTTTTGGTTTATGTTACGCTTAAGCTCAGTCAACAACTTAACTGCGCTCTTTTATGTACATTATAGATAGCAGTTTCTTTATGTAGATAGAAACACTTTCAGGTGATCAAAACGTCGTGGTTCTTGGTCATGTTAATAGACAGGTAGCTTCCCAACATATATGTGACAAATGTTTTCATCGATGATATATCTAGGGAACGTGTTTTATTCAATGACGTACGTGGACAAGAAATTGGTCAATGCAATGCTGTCTACAAAGAGCTAATGCACCAGAAGAGAATAATTAACTTTTGGCACTTTTGTAGTGTTGTTTATAGCCGCGGTATCTGGACACAAAGCATCCATAGCACCGTTAAACGACTTATAATCTTATATTTGATTTGTAGTGTGCAGTTATCGTTTTAAAACAATTTCTTCGATACATTAAAAAAGAAAATCAAAACCCGAAGCTCTAATTTGGAAGCAGAGGTTAAAATGTAAATATACCAGCCTACAATAAATAGTGAACCTAGATGAGACACATTTGGCGGAAGCATTAATATTGACGTCTGTAAGCGTACAACTTTACAATTGTGAAGCCAAAATAAAGATGTTGGGTAAAGACCAATAAAAGTAATCGATGTTGAAGATGTAGAAGATTTTATGTATATAATTTGCTGCTTTAAATTGTGCCAGGTCACTTGGGTGTTTCTTTATGATCGGGTATGTACAAAATCTGACACTTCATCAAAATCCAAAATTAAAAACGAAAATTATCTTCGTTAACTACGATACGTCACTTGCGATACTTGGCATAAATGAAATGTGGTATCTCGCGAACCGATCTACTAAGACTAAGCTCTTATTATATTCAAAGGGAGAGAATAGTAATGTTTTGATTGATTTAAAAAAAAAAAAAAAATAACTATTAAAATTAACGCCGGTTGCATGAAATTGACGTCCTTGTAAGTTGACAGCTTCAAGAAAACACACGCGATTTCAGCAAAAAGGCGGACGCCTTCAGGTCTATTTAGAGGTCTCTGAAACCCTCTAGCCCGCACTGTCATGTTTACTTAGAATTTGGTTAACTTCCCAAATCTTTTTTATTTTTTTTCTTTTCTGAAGTTTAAATGACACCTGTGAAAGGACAGCCACTTCGTCTTAGGTAAGAGGTGATACGTGATGAACAATCTTGTTGCAGACCCTGAGGGCGTCGTTGGAATGTTGGTGCTCTAAGTGTTATTCTGAGAAAAGAACAAGCAATATATACACTTGCCGTGATAGTAGATAAAGTTAAAATAACAATTAACGACACCAACACTGTTAGATACAAATGTTAATGCAGGGAAAAAGTCTTCACATTATCAACTGTGTGTATATCTCAACAATAATAATAAGCAATTAATTGTATACTAACCCGATGACATTCCCATGCCGCATAGATTAGATCACATTGCAGATTCTCTCTTCTGCAGGATCGTTTGTTAACAGCTCGGGTTGTCGAAGGGAGCTATAAGCTACTGCTTAGTGCTTCCGGCTTTGGTTCGACCAAGACACATTTGAGTACTGAGAGTTCTCTCGACGTTATTGCATCTATCTTGGTTGACGTCTGCTCTTCGTCCCTCTCATGTTGTGGCATATGCCTTATATAGTAACGCATCAGTAAGGCATCATGCTCCATCGTGGCAAACCATTTGATGTGCATTCCTTGTAAGTAAATAGTTTCTGTGTGACCTGATCAATAAAATTTTCACGGCACAGTCGCGGCGCTAGCACCAGCCATGCGCAGAACTCCTCAGGCTCAAAGACTTGTGCCTACACCCCAAAGTGGTATAATAAATGCAGAATTGGTAGAGGCCGACTTTATTCTTATGACACATTCATTGATTATATCTCTTCTCGGTCCAGAATACAGTCTTTCTCCGAAATCTCATTTCATTGTTACTAAAATTTTGGTATTTTGTAGGTTTTTTTGTCAGAACCACATGTATTGATAACATAAGGTGGGAAAAAAAATATGCATGCATAGATGGTTTCTGGTGCAAATCGGATTGGACGTGCTTTTAGAGAGGGGGTGTGAGTGGGTAGAATGGGGGGTATGGGTTGCGGTTAGCTGTCCCAATACGTGCCGGCTTTAACTGTTATTTCCTCATTTTATTTGAAATGGTTGGTTATTGTTGTTCCAAGAAATTTAATCTCAGATGCCTGTTTAAATATATATAAACAACTATAATAGTGTCTTCAGAAAACGCGTGTCTACGGCTAGACGTTCCCGCTTGATATCGGAAGTTGTAGGTTCGATCATGAGAGGCCGCTTTTTTTTTTTTTTTTGTTCACAAAAAAGACTTGAATCCTAGGGCGCCTCAGCTTGAGTGGGGACCAGGTTCAGTCCTGTGAAAACAGCCCCTGCCGGAATCGATGATGAGTCCGTCACCCTTCAAATACGGTTTGGTTTTATAAAAATACCAATACCGCCTAAATGCCGTGGGAAAATAGTCCTAACTTACTTTTAATGTGTCTTAAAAAGTGAGTAATACTAAAAGGAACTGCCTTGCAAATCAAGGATCACAAAGGAAGTTTCCACTCTGAATAGTAACAAGATACCTCCAAACATGTTAAGAGAACTAGAACGCAGTTTTAAGCCTAAAGCAATAAGTGTTCAACGCAAAAAAGTTGTCAAACGATATTCTATCTAAAGGTTTCAATAAATTCTGTTCCCCAGATTAATAAAAGGTTTGGGCTATCTTTTGCATTTTTGGGTAAAGTGGCACGCGTCCCTAAACCCCCCAAGAAAAATGTGCCAAAAGGGCCCAATGGAATGAAATAGTTGGGATCTTCTTCAATCGTATCAAAAAACAAGGCAGTGATGTAATCAATTACATAAGGGGGGTTTAAAAATATTCCGTAACACACTTTTATAAATCATTACGCAATAGTTATGAACACCCCTTTTTACTGGCTATTCGTATGCCTCTACGAGTCCTTAACCACTTTTGGCTAAACTCCAAGTTTAATATATACTTCAAAAACGAAGAAAGCAAGTTTTCCCCCCCTAACCGGTCTTTCTGGGGTCTACCCCTAACTCTCTCTCAAGCGGTTCCCGGGGGACTTCCTCCCCAGCGGTTCCGGGACTAATTTTATCCCCAGGGGTTTTCCGCTCTTTTTGGCGACCTTACCCCACTTCTTCCCTGTCTTTGGTGGTCACGTCTGGTGAACGTATCCATCCGTGGCCCAGCACGGGCATCGTCAATGTTTCATCCCTCACGCAGAGTCAGGGCGGTGTTCGCATACTGGCTGGGCCCCTGGCTTTTAACCCCTATTCTGTCTTTTCAACATGATGGATTAGTACCCCGTGTGGTGGTCAAAATGAGTTGTTTTTTTAACCCCTTTCTGCCTATATTTCTTTACATTCGCCCTTTCCCTTTTTTAAAAAAATTTTTCCCTATCTTCAATTTTATAAAAACTACTCAAATATACCCGCTCCCAAAAAAAACCCTTAGGTGAACATTAGCCACGTAATGAAAGCATAACATAACATGTAAACATAAATTCATGCAGGGAAAATTGGAAAAAGGGCATGCATACAATAATAATGCAATAAACTAAAAAAATAAAAAAAACCCATACAATCCCCCGTTGTATTTTGTAACAACCCCTTTTCAGGTATCCCCCAAAGAAGTGCGAGTTTTTGAAGATAAAGGAAAAAGTACTGTATTTTCCTTATAAACTCAAACCTGAAAACATTGTATACAAAAATGACATGATGTACCCCAGTTATCAATAAAAAAAAACTCGAAAATGTATCTCCCAAGAAAGGTGAAAAAGAACTCTGAGAAAAATCAAAAATAGAGAAAAAATAAGGGATAACCTTTTTCAGAGTATAAATAATTCTTTTAGTTTGGAAAATTGGAGAGAAATTTTCGAAACAACGTAGCATTTCCTCAAGTCGAATGACAATGCCCCCCTGTATTTACAGGGATTTATTTCGGATAGCCCAGGTTTTTTGTTTCTCCTAAGGGTTGTTCCTTGTTTAATGCAATCGCATCTTCGTAAAGAAATAGCCGGCCTTATTCAGTAAAATCAGTCATGTTTGGAATGGTTATCGCAAGAGTTTCAACTGTTTTACCCCCGTAAAGTCTGGTTTTAACCCAAATCTCATATTTGTAGAAAGTAAAAGAGAGGTTTTGGGCCAGTACTTCTTAGCGAAATAAAAAAATGTAGGTATTGTAATCTTTACCCAAACCAACGGTGGATTTTTACTGTCCGGGAGAGTACAAACGAAAAAAAAAAAAAGTTCATAGTGCAAAACCCCAAAGAAATATTAAATGTAAGGACAAAACAACGATATATATTTAAACTTTCGTAAAATCAGTAGAAACAACAAAGAAAAGTTAGGAGCGCGGTACCCCTGTAACCGCAATATAGGAGTAAAATTTTA
>CAJHNH020003996.1:0-17500 GCA_905116865.2 Candidula unifasciata
TCACCACTTCACATTTGTATGTATCTGCCACACTTCACATTTGTGAACATCTATCACACTTCACATTTACATATTTATTTATCTACCACACTTCACTTTTTTTTCCTCATACCAGATTGACCTGGGCGACTCATCCTGCTATGGGGTGCAACACTTCTATGAACTCTCGAAGGTCAGCAGACGACAATGAGGTTAACGACTACATGACCTCAGATGAGATACTCATTGTGCGGGAAAGTTGGGCCATCGTTGCACTGGACCTCCCTGCCACAGGGCTCCATATATTCACCAGGTTTGTTACTGTTAGCGCTGCATGTTTCTCACTTACTTGTTTACTAGTCCTAATCGACATCCTTGCACATTGGCCCGTCCCATTCGTGTTCCGTCCTTCCACGCAGCAGCTATCTCCCTGATACGTACTCAACGCAACCAGAAGGATTTTGACTGGCATATCTTCTTTATATCCCCTCTAAGAGGCTCGACATGCTTGCCCTTGTTTCCGGGTTGTATTTTAGCAGTTTTTTGTTTTGTTTTTGGAAAATTAACTTGAACACTATTTTTCATGTTACATGTATTAAGTTTTCTCTTTCCATGTGTACTAACTGTATTACTTATTCGAATTTCAGATATACTTCATTATCTGTGCTTTCATATTTAATATTTTATATTCATTTTCTTTAATTATTTTGTCTAGTTAGTTGTACTCCATGTCAACACACTATATTGTTTTTCATGAGTAATATACCATGATCCAAATATTCAATTACTATACACATCCGTATATTGACTGTTTTATATATATATATATATATATATATATATATATATATATATATATATATATATATATATACATATATATATATAATAGAAAATTGAATATTGTCTGTCCAAAAGCACAGTGAAGATCAAAATATGTTCTTGAATTTAAAGAAAACGAAAATAATGTCCACAGATAAAACTGACTGTCACCCAAAAATAACAATAAATAATGAAGAAATTGAAAATGTCACAAACTTTGAATATCTAGGCTCTATAATAAACAACAATGGAGACTGTTCGACAGAAATTTCAAGGAGGATGGCCTTAGCAATGCAAAGAATGAACAGCCTCAAAAGTCTAGGTTAAGCACCAGCAAGGAGATAAAAATTAGAATTTTGAGAGCCTGAATCTTCCCTGTGGCTACATGCGGATGTGAGTCGTGGACTATCTCTCAGTCCTAAAGAACGAGAATAGGGGCTTTTGAGCTGAAATGCTATAGAAAGATTCTCAGAATATCTTGGACAAAGAAGATGAGAAATATTGACATCTTAGAAGATCTGAACATCAAGGAAGATTAGCTAATAAACAGCATCCTTTCTCGAAAACTGAAATATTTTGGTCATATCAAAAGCCACGACAGATTGAAAAAAATTATAGCAGAAGGCATGGTACCAGGAAGGAGGGACAGGGGGGGGGGGGAGCGACCGACACGAAGATGGGCACAGGATGTAAGTGACTCTTTGAGTGTGAAAGTGCATGAAGTGGGAGAACTGGCGAGAGAACGAGTTTCTTTCAAGCAGACTGTGATGAGAGCGACGTTCTGCAAAGAACCTGCTACATTATATATATATATATATATATATATAGTGTATACTATAAACTCTATTGTATAAACTCAATATAGTATATTAGTTACCAGGATAACTGCAAGGTAACGAGCATTTCCTCCATACCCATCTTCTACATTCTGGGTATATGGTAGACAAGGATGATGCATTTCGAATTATTTAAAATTTAGCCAGCCGTAGATTACTGAGATATGTGGAAGCGTCCGCTATTAGCCGGTTTAGTCCAGAACTATGCAGACAGAATGAAATGCTCCTCACCTTGCGGTTACCCTGGTGAAACAGACAGTGTGTGAATGTAGTCGATTGTGTGTTTCAGCTCGAAGGATTCAATTATTTGCTTCATTTGAATCGATTGTTAGTATGCACCCGACGAGATACAACGAAATATGACAGGCAATAAATTGTGCAGTCTGTTGTTTGTGTCTTTTTTGTAAAGAAATATGTGGATTTGAACCCAAGACCATCGCTCCAAGGTACTGCAACACTTAATACTGCTGAAATATGTAACTTTATAATATATTCTGCTGTTTATGAAGCAATTTTTTACAGATCTTGTAAAATTTCAGTATTGACTTTTTTTTTTAATCCTATGAATTTCAACAATTTTTTCGTATTATTTAGGATCTAAAGATCACGGATTTCCCACTTTAGTTATTGATGCGTGTTGAAAACTCCCATTTGTTTCTCAGCCAACATATAGGATTGCTTTTCCTTATTATACGTTTGTGTCTTGCCTCCAAAAATGTACAAGTTCTCAAAATGATTCGTTTATTTTCTGGTTGTGTACAACTGTCATTTACTGCTCTTTTTTAAGTTATGTAGATACCATGTATTAGGCACCCATCTGAACTTGAAATACATCTCCACCTCCACCCTCATCCTCCAAGCACGCTTGCGAGCGGGCGTGCGCGCGCGCGCACACACACATTAGTAGTAGTAGTAGAGTTTTACCCTACTAGGACATCACACAAGCGATAAACACCAGATGACACAAAGTGCCATCATGTCGATGAGGATCACCCGTGGAGAGATCCCAGAAACCGCGTTCAGCCATTAGACCATATTTATGGTCGGGCTATATTGCGGCTCCTGACAAGAGCAAGGGTAGGGCTTCAAATAACGAAACATTGCATCCGTCTCACAAGGAGATGACTGGTTTTTACACTTTCAAGTGCAGAAAAATAACATTAAATAACTCACACATGAGACACGAGAGAGAGAGAGAGAGAGAGAGAGAGAGAGAGAGAGAGAGAGAGAGAGAGAGAGAGAGAGAGAGAGAAAGCAAGTGAAAAGAGTGGGGGGGGGGGGGGGGGGCTACATACGTGAAAATTTACAAATAGGTAATGTCCTGCAGAATTTTAGAACGTATTATTATCATTTTTATATTGAATGCCGTTGTTAACTGGATTATGTATTTATCTTGAGGAAATCTAGTTGTGCACATGTGGACCGTATTTTGTTTTTTTAACATCCACATGACACAACAACCAATTATGACCCTTTGATCTCCAGCTAACGCTTGTAATAAATGGTATAATCTGCTTTGGTGAATCAAAATAAAACAGGAAGATATCAGAATGGGATATAATAACATCATCAAAAACAAGTGAGCAGAATTGTAATTTACAATGTAATGAATAAATTTGGACAACCCACTTCTGCATTAAATGTAAATTAAAAAAAAAAAGCTTTTTTGATAACCTTTGTGTTGAACCAGCAATAAGAATTTCATACCATCTATGCCATATAAAGCGAAACTGGTAGCGTTGTGGCTAGATGCTCACCTTACAGCCGAAAGGTGTAGAGTTCAAATCCGCGTCGGTTGGAAAACAAAATATGCCTTTTTTTCATATCGACTTAACCGTTGATAAGTACCAGGTAATATCGCTGGAAGTAAAGGCGGTCGGTGTGCTGGTAACTACATCGCCCATCGAATACGGCTGCCCTATAAAAGTATGGGTCTAGCACTATATGCCCCGTGCGCCTAAGGTATGACAAGCGTCCTTTACTTGCTTATCCCTCACAAAAACGACAATCTGGTAAACCAGTCAGCAGAAGGGAAGTTATGTTATCAAAATCGACGTCTTTGCACATTGAGCAACCCCATGCATGCTCAGTCATCCAATGCAGCAGCCACTCGAAAGTACTTCTACTGAGTGTTCCAGTAAGGAGTTGTTTATAGTATCTCCTGCCTATCTGGAAGACGGCATAGTCGTGCTTCACCAAGCCTAACCCCTCGGTGACGCAGTCGTGTTAGCGTCAAAGATTCGCCTTTATCCCCCAACCTAGTCCGTACAGCGCTGTTAACATCCGCTCTGTCCGTGCTTCTTCCTATTCGCATTAGTGCATTACTTGCCAGCTGGTCAGCTCTTTCATTACCATTCACTCCTGCGTGCCCAGGTGTGTAGATCCATTTGATGGTGGTTAACTGCGACTTTCTAATGGTTTCTACCCATACGGAGCGGAGGCTACCTGTAGCGATTTTCTGAAGCATGTTGAGAGTCTGAAATGATGACTGCATGTGTGGCCGCTTGTTCTGCTACCCAGTACTATATACAGCTCTGAATGTTGAGTGTATAATTAAGAAACAACATCACAGCACTCGGGAAATTCCGAATAAGCGCTACGTCCCCATCTTCAGCAGCGAGCACAGAGTTCCAGTTCCGATGGCACCAGTAACCAGTCTGATTGTAAATCCGTCTCGCCCTTCATTGAGTGCTAAGCGTCGACCTGATTCCCTGGTAACTCCTCACAGCATAATTATCTTCAGACCACGAGGTCTCTATACTACTCTTTGATGTATATGATGTTACTCCCATATTGTTTACTCGTGAATCCCCCAAATATGAAACGTTTAGGAACGGACATTAAATCTTTGAAGTCACGCAGTCTTTTACTCTGCATTATTGATACATAAACATATTTTACAGTTCTGCATAAGACCTGGTACATGATAATGATAGTTACAAAGGTAGGGTAAAAACCAATTTTAACCCCATCGGTGGATCTTGCATGTGGTGGAAATAGAACGGTGCGCTTGCTACTGAAGATGCTGATACTCGATGCTCAGAGGAAAGGAAAGGCGGTCGTATAATCATACTGCTACTGGCACCACTTGTATTGGAATTCTGCGCTATCTGACATGGTACAACCAAATAGTGATTTATTACAAACTAGTATCCAAGAAAGGTGGCTGGATACACACACCACATTAACTTCTTGTAATTTTCCCCTGGTCTCTGGGTAGTAAGATCAGACACCCGTGTGTATTATTAGGCACGTAAAAAATCCCCTGGCAGTTGGAAATTGAAAAGAGTAGCCTAACGGCGCTGCCCGGGCCAAAATTTCGAGTTAAAAATCTACCCAACGTATTTCAGAATCCTCGTAGGTGCTACGGAGTTCGTGTACTGCGCTGAGATTCTTCGGACTCAGTCTTGAGTCAGAAGTAACGGAGTACGAATAGGTTATGACCCTTGTGCCATGATGTTGATCCGTCGTCTAAACGTTAACACCAACTTATCTCCTCAAGACTCCCCTTTTTCACCTCTAGAGAGGGACAATGTATTAAACAGAGACTAAGGACAGCGCACAACAGACTTCGTCAACATGTTCTAACTTTCGGCGTAGGAAACACGGAGACGTGTTCCTGCAGCTTGGCACGAGAAAATGCCGAGCATGTGCTCCAACACTGTCAACTGTATGCTGACAACAGAGATGCGATCTGGCCTGTTCCAGCCATAAAGAAGAGAAAGCTGTATTCTACATGAGAAGATATGAACTGCACGATAGCTTACAAAAAAAGGCTGCTGGTCCCTTGAAATAAGTTTTTTTTTTTTTTTTCGACAGAATGATCGAAGAACGAGATGAGCTGACTCTGCAGTGGCGCGTCTTGACGTCGGCCCGAAGATCAGGGGTTGAAATCCGCATTATAAACAAAAGTCAGTGTTATAACTGACATGTGATTTTAGGTTAACCGAACATTTTAAAACCTTAAATGACATGATATAAAAATATGGCAGACGTAATTTTGACTACATTGCCCATCCACTATGAAAATATGGGCCTCAGATCACATGTATGGCGTTAAAATGGTTTTTACTTTCCTTTTTTTTAAATGTTATCATCATGTAACAGGTCGTTTGTAGAACATCGCTCTTATCACGGTTTGACTGAAAGAAATTTGGTCTTTCGCCAACTCTCCCGCCTTTTGTACTTTCATACCCTATGCGTCACCTATATTATATACCCATCTTTGCGCAAGTCGACCCCTGCGCATCTTTCCTTGTACCATGTCTTATACTATTATATTTTATTACAATCCACCGTGGCGATTAAAATGACCACAATATTTCACTTTCCGAGACAGGATATTTATTAGCCAGTCGTCCTTAATCTTCAGATCTTTAAAAATATCAGTGTTTCCTTTCTTCTTAGAAAAGTGCCATTCTGAGGATTTTACTAAAGCATTCAATTCAAAACACTTATTTTTTTTTTCTCGAGAACTGCGAGATAGTCCACGACTCGAAGATTTCAAAACTTTGACTTCGATTTCCTTGCTGGTACTAAGCCATATTTAGACTTTTGATGTGTTGAACTATACTGTGTTAAATAAGGAAGGTTTAATTTATAAAGGGAGAAGATTTTTCTTGCATCTTTCCAGTTTTTCCTGACGATCGTATTATGTTGTGATGCCTCGAGGCCACATAGATGACAAGTGTGGCTAGCAAGACCTGCCTGCATTCTTCTTCTTCTTCTTCTTCTTCTTCTTCTTCTTCTTCTTCTTCTTCTTCTTCTTCTTCTTCTTCTTCTTCTTCTTCTTCTTCTTCTTCTTCTTCTTCTTCTTCTTCTTCTTCTTCTTCTTCTTCTTCTTCTTCTTCTTCTTCTTCTTCTTCTTCTTCTTCTTCTTCTTCTTCTTTTTCTTCTTCTTCTTCTTCTTCTTCTTCTTCTTCTTCTTCTTCTTCTTCTTCTTCTTCTTCTTCTTTTCTTCTTTTTCTTCTTTACGTCCTTTTACCGCTTCATGTGTTGAGAAAGATATAAGGTCCTGCTTCGTGCACTTCTGGCTGTTTCGACCATAGACACATCGTGGTGCTGCAGAGTTTCTCTGATGATTTTCTTCCTTTTTTGTTTTTGGTCTACCTCTTACTCTACATCACTTTCATCTTTTGGTATTTGCCTCTTATGATATAGCATCAGGAGGCATTCTCTCAAAGCGGGCAAACTATTTGATTTGCTGTCTTTGTATATAATTTATAATTTGTTCTGTACTGTCTTTATCTCGTATGACCTCCCTCCTAACTTTATCTCTTCTGGTCACACCTACAGTCTTTCTCAGACACGTCATTTCCATGGTTACTAATTTTCTTTTATGTTTTGTTGTGACTGACCACGTCTGGCAGTGGTAGCAAATGGTGGGAATGAATATGCTTTGCGTGAAATGTTTCTTTGTTCTGATTAGGATTGCCTTATGCTGTAAAACAGCGGCTAACTGACCCAATACTAGGCACACTTTACTGCATCGGATGTCCAATTTACCATCTTCAGTGATTTTGTTCCAAGATGTTTAAACTCAGGTGCCTGTTTAATGCTTTTCATTTTTTTTTTTAAATGAATATAGCAAGGTATTTCAGGACAGTTGTTGCCACCGCTTATATTTAACGTGCTTCTTCTTGGACGTTCAACACCTAATCTCCAACACCTATTTTCCTCTTTATTATGTTGAATACTTAACAAGTACAGCACCTACATGTCACTGATACCCTTGTTTGCAGGTAATAATCGTCTTTGCGATAGGGTAAGAAGGTAAACAGAAGAAGCTGAAAACCGGTACCTGGAGAATGATGCAGTGACTATGGGCTCTGGGCGCCTCTCAACACTAGTTGATGGGCAGGAAGACTGAGCTTATATGGCTGTTCCTGAATGACGTGATTGTGGAATCTTTACCCAGATGAACACAGATAACAGTGGTTTCTCTGAATAGGTTAGCGAAAACTGGAGAATTATACGTACACATAAAAAAGTACAAAGAAAGAAACAATACCCCTTGGTTATATACTGAGAAGACATCGTAAAACATTGTGACCTGCTGGAACGATCTGTGTTAGCAGACAGAGAGAGAATTAAACTATACGAACAAGCACCATTTGCTTCGAGAAATATTATTAGAAATGTTACATACCACCGATGGCTAAAACATCTAGACACCTGAATGCGTATGCCATTTGGCGAGCCAGGTGATGATGATAATGATGATGATGATGATGATGATGATGATGACTGCGATGACCACCGCTCTCGTCTGTTTCAGCATTTCTCAAATGGCTTCTCTTCTTCTTCCGTCTTCAGGCAAACTTTATGGCTGTATTTATGATCTCATTAGCTGCTTCAACGCCCCATTTGTTGCTCATTCAAACATTGATGGGCGGCGGGTAATGTTATCTCCCGATATTGTAGGCGTTTTATTAACCCCTGGGATCTGCGCGTCCAGCGTTTATGTGTGCTCCAGGATATAGCAAACTTAATGGGGAACCTTCATCTTTCTTTCTGTACCAAAAAATGAACTGATGATTGTGGAATGAACATCAGAAACCGAGTCAAAAGCAAAGGCTCTGACACAAAGAAGTCTCACTCGCCCCCCACTCCCCCGATCCCCAACCCTCCCGTTTTACCATTTCCTGAACATTTTTTCTAAAGTTGATTGGGGTGGGTGCAGACGTTGGAGGGGTAAGCCTATTTTAAGTGGACAGAAATCTTAAGTGCGAGCCGCTGTGATGTTGCAGTTAGACGTTCACCTGCGGATCTGAAGGTGGTGGGTTCAAATTTGAACGGACCGGGACTTTTTTCTTTAAAAAAAAAAGACCTCTGCTGTCAGGTCGACCCTTCCTTGAATGGCTACCAGGTAAAACACTTGGAAGTAAAGACGGTCGGGTGTGATGATAACCGAGGGCCGGTTAGTCAATAAATTATAGGTTTAGCCAAGATAGTATTAAACTTATGACTATCTTGGTCTAGCCCTATATGCCTACTAAGCCTGTAGGTGTTGAATATGGTCCTTTACAATAACGTTAGTTAAAAAAATATTGTGGTGGATGACCATTAAATATTTTAAATTATTTTCAAATAATAAGGTTAATATAGTCAGCCAACTGGATCAATCAAAAATAGTCAAGGAAAGGTACTTACTAACACTAAAGATCAAATGGACAAATGGGTTGAATATTTTGAAATGCTTCTAAATAGACCAGGCCCAGAGGTTCTCCCAGATATCCAGCCTTTAGAAATGGAACTGGATATCAACTGTGAGATACCATCCAAAGAGGAAATTAGGAAAGCTATAAATCTTCTCAAGGAAGGAAAGACGACAGGCCCAGACGGTATCCCAGCTGAAGCCATCAGGGCCAACATAAACACATCAACAGAATTGCTACATAGATTATTCAGTAAAGTCTGGGAGACCGAAGAAATACCAGCAGACTGGAGAGAAGGATATCTTGTGAAACTGACCAAAAAATGTGATCTACAGGAGTGTGAAAACTATAGAGGAATTATGTTGCTGTCAGTTCCTGGAAAAATTTTAAGTAGAATTATTTTGGAAAGATTAAAAGATGCTATTGATAAAATGCTAAGAGATGAGCAGGCAGGTTTTCGGTCAAACAGATCCTGTACTGATCAGATAGCCACATTACGTATTATAATAGAGCAAAGCTTTTAACTGAACTCACCACTTTACATTGGATTTATAGACTATGAAAAAGCATTTGACAGCATAGATAGGGAATCTCTCTGGAAATTGATGGGGCACTATGGAATCCCACAGAAATTTATCAACGTAGTAAAGGCAACATATAAAGACATGAAATGTCGAGTTCTTCATGAGGGAAAACTAACAGATGCATTTGAAATAAAAACAGGTGTGCGACAAGGATGTCTTTTGTCGCCCCTCTTATTTTTACTGGCTATAGACTGGACTATGAAAACAGTAACTGCTAACACCAAGAATAGAATTCAGTGGACCCCTACAAAACAGCTTGATGATCTGGACTTCGCTGATGATATTGCTCTTCTGTCCCATTCACGGAATCAGATGCAAGATAAATTAAATATACTTAATGCGAGATCAAAGCAGCTTGGTCTGAAAATCCATAAAGGAAAGACAAAGATAATGAGAATAAATCAGGCAAATAGTAATGTGGTTTCTCTTAATGGCACCCCACTCCAAGACGTGGAGTCGTACACCTATTTAGGTAGTAATGTAAATAAAGATGGAGGAACTGATAGAGATATTAAAATAAGAATACAAAAGGCAAGAGGGGCTTTCATAGCACTAGTGAATTTGTGGAGGTCAAAAGAAATTAAAAGAAATACTAAACTAAAAATTTTTAATTCTAATGTCAAATCAGTACTATTGTATGGGGTGGAAACATGGAGAACAACCAAGGCAATTACTAATAAATTACAGACATTCATTAACTGGTGCCTGCGCAGAATAGAGGGAATAAAATGGTATGATAGAATAACTAATGTAGAACTTTGGGAGAGAACTAAACAGGCTCCAGTGGATCAGGAAGTGAGGAAAAGACGCTGGCGTTGGATAGGGCACACACTGAGAAAACAGGAGAACAGCATTACTAGAATGTCTTTGCATTGGAACCCACAGGGGCATAGGAATAAAGGAAGGCCAAAAACCACATGGAGAAGAGAGCTGGAGAACGAGGTTAGAAAGATTGGGAGGACATGGGGAGAGCTTCATGCAATGGCGAAGGATAGAACGACTTAGCGTGAGTTGGTTGAGGGCCTATGCTCCATTGGGGGATAGAAAGGCAGAAGAAGAAGAATAAGGATAATAGAATCAAATGCTTTAAAAAAGAGAGAACCTCTGCAAGTGGTTAAAGGGCCGCTTTGTCCTACAATACATTTTTCTGAGAGTGGGTTGGATGTTTCTGAGAGATAACTAAGAACCCCCTCACCCAACCCCCACACTTCCCCACCCCCCAACAAATATTACATCGCCTCTGGTTTTGGGGGATAAGTGAAGTCAGGCCTCTCGACCTTAAACAATGTGAAGCTCATTGCTGACCTCAAGGCCCGTCGTTCCAATAGGCTTTTCGCTGCATATTGTTTTTTTTTTTTTTTTTTTGATAATATACCTAAGCTTCCAGGTAAACTGGGTACAATGAAATGAGCAGGAAAGTTAAGGCAGTAAACGTAGTGAGAGAATTTCAGAACTAATCCTGTTTGGTCTTTCCATGGGTAGATGATCAACACTATATATGTGTGTGTGAGTGTGTGGGTTCGTGTGGGTATATGAGAGAGAGGGAGAGAGAGAAAGAGAGAGAGAGAGAGAGAGAGAGAGAGAGAGAGAGAGAAAATTATGCTCTTTGTGGCAACCATGAAGTATCGCCAGCTCTGTTTTGGTCCTTGTATGGCAATGTTATTTCAACCACTAGTTTTCAGTTATTGCTTTCACCTCTTCTGTCTTTCAGATGGCAAGTACAGACAGAGCCCATTAAATGTTTTCTTTTGGTTTTAATTACTTGAGGAGTTTGCTCTTTAAGATCAAATATCAAAAAGGGAAAGAAAGGCGAAATAATAATAATTTAAAGAACCGCGCTCGAGAAAAAACATGACGTTAATGAGACAGTTGGGAGATTCTTGGGTTCTGACACTTTTCAGCGTGTTTTCCCCAGGGGTCGACACTGTGGTTGTCAACATAAAGCCCAGCCTTTCTGAACTGGCTGTAAAATGGACTCTAGTATCTCAGTGACCTGCTTACCCAAATGTGCTGAGATCTTGATAGACAGACAAGAATCACAATGAAGAGGCTTGGAATGAAGTTAAACAGCAGTAGAAGCTAATTATCAAGATCAGAAGCGGAATATTCTTCTTTGTTAGTGCACAGTTTCAGGAAAGGAAAATTAAGGATCTTCTCTTGTTGTCCTCCTGCTCTTCCTTTTAGAGCCAGATTTTGAAGAGGCATCTGGTGAAAGCCTTGGTATGTGGTACGTAGACGCTGGTACTAAAAGCCTAGGATATTCTATCTATCATTGCTTGCGTGGTCGACCTATAGGTCTGCTTCCATTATGTTTGAGGTTTTTAAGAGGTTTTTGAACAACGGATAAACATCATAGCACACGGGTGTAACACATAAGTGCTACCTTCTTCTTCTACTACTGTGTCCCGATTATAACACAACTCAAAACAGCAGCAATTGTTTTCTCATAGACAGATACTCCAGATATATTAATGAAACGGCACAACAATAGAAATCGCACGTGTCTAACACGGTTAATGAAGTTAATGTCGCAGTCAATGTCTGCGCCGACGTCGAGATAGTCATTGTTCCCCCCCTCCCCCTCAATCGAAGGTTGTTTGAAAAAAAAACCAGAAAATAGAAATCGTGTTTAATATGGTTATTGTGGCAATCACTACCTACACAAATATAGAGATAGTCTTGTTTGCTGTACCACGACCTACTCTATGTATTAGAGAAGGCGTTGGCTGCACGTAACTCGCCGGCGAATGGTGGAGGTCTTGCGTTCTGACTACTAAAAATTTAAATATTAGTTTCGAATATTTTTGCTTAAATTGTCGCAAACTATCTCTAACAATGAAAGGTTGAATTTCAAACCATGATGTGTGAACATCCGGTATCAAAACAAACATATCCTGAAAATTTCAGCTAAATCGGTTCAGTAGTTTCCGAGTCTATAGCTCATAAATAAACACACAAACATTGATTAATATATATATATATATATATATATATATATATATATATATATATATATATATATATATTAGGGCGCTACCGAATATTCCTGGACTTAATAACTATTCGGTATTCGGCCGAATACTTGCGGTCGGGCCGAATACGAATAGTGGTTACCTTACACCCGTTTTCCATACACTGCGATGAACGGAAATAACTTTCTCATTACCACAACAGTAGCTGTTGCCTAAGTCTGTCGTAGCAGGAAAACTGCGACCCGGTTGCTTGGTACAGTAGCTAGCAAAGTCTTTGCCTGCTGACTCGACCGAGGCATTACAGCAGAGGTTCTCAAACTGGGTGCGTATGCCAGGCGTGCCGCGGCGAAAATCAAGAAAAGTCGGCTATAAATTGTGCCATTATTATAAAAAGGAATGAAGATACTTAAGAGTTAAAATTTAAATTGTCTTTTCTCGCCACTGTCACACTCAAAGTGTATTATACTGCATTAAATTCCTACCGCAGCATGCTAAACATTGTCTTTGTATTTATCTTGAGGTGGGGCTAATCCTCCATCTGTATTCATAAAGGTGAAGCGGATAAGTATGGTTGTGATTAAATTTTGGCTGAAATTTTAAAGTGGAAAATGTGATCTGTACAATAGTCACTGTAAGCCTCGTCAAGTAAGCACTTATATTTAAAGGCAATGCCTTGTGAGTCCTGGACAATCGGTGGGCAGGCCTCAGATATGTGGTTTTACAGAACAATGCTTAAAATACCCTGGACAGCCACACAAAAAAGCAGCCAAGATGTTTTGAAAGTTGCGTGAGCCCGAAGACAACTAATCACAGACATCAGAAGGAGACATTTATCATTTTTCGGCCATGTTATGAGAAGAGGGAAAATGGAACATGTGATAGAGGAAGACAACGAGAGAACATTCTTGACAGTTTTGTTGCATGGCATGGAGGTGTGTCAGCGCACGAACTAATATATGCTGCCGCAGATTGTGGCGAGGCATATTCTCCCATGGCAGTCGGCAAGGCACCTGATGATGAAACACTATTCGTATTCATATTCAGCCGAATAGTTGGTCCCGCTATTCGTATTCTGCCTAATAGTGAAAATCACTATTCGGTACAGCACTAATGTATATATATATATATATATATATATACATCTCTTTTTTACTTTATTTTGTGTGTTCATTATAAATAAAATGTGGCTTAGAACACACGTCTTTCGGCAGCCATACAAGTGTCTATCTAGCCATTACGCTGCAGTAGTTTCCTGACATTTAACAGGCAAATGTTTTTAATTTAGAGCAAGGTAACATTAATTTCAGAAACCGCCATCATCGCTGCAAGCTCCTTTTAATGCTGTCCTCCACACTGCACCAGAGGACTCTTATAATTATTGGGTCAGTGACACTAATGAGGGAAACTGGACAAGAACTAACTTCCGGTTATCTGTGATTAAAATTACCATCAGGTAGGAATAAAACTACAGTTAACTGCTATAATTTCACTCACTAGTTTCTCAGTGGTAATTCAAGAACTGTATCATGTCTTCATTGACAGAAAAATTAAAGATACCCGAATATTGACGGTCATATAAATTCAGTTATACCTCAAAACTCTACGACATGGCCATCGGCGGGTAAGAGGCGCGATTACCTCTCCCCCCTGCGGCCTTGCAGGGTAAGTCTCTTTAGACAAAGGCTATTGGAGTCAAACCATATACAAACCGGCGGAAGTCAAGGGGAAACCACCGCTGTACTATCACAAGAAAATAATGCCTCAAAATAATACATATTCAGATAACGACGTGAATGGGGATTCCAGTGGAATCACCTCGTCCGGTAGGGAGCATCATGTACTACGGGTGATACCCGACCGTCATCCAGCTACTGTAGAAAAAGTAAATGGTAGAAACATCATGAACATTGGTACATGGAATGTCAGAACACTCGTACAAAACGGAAAGTTGGATAACATCAAGATGGAGATGAAAAGAATGAACATCAACATACTAGGAATTAGTGAAATGCGATGGCCAGGAGCAGGTGAAAAAGTATTCAGATTAGTACAGAATTATTTACTCGGGTGGGAAGGAATATAGTAAGGGAGTTGGTATTATTTTGGATCAAAAGAACTCAAAAACTGTGAAAGGATTTTGGCCAATATCAGATAGAGTACTATTAGTAAAACTTCGCGGCAGACCGTTTGACATCAACTTGATACAGATGTATGCCCCAACAGCAGATAGTTCAGAGAAAGATATTGACGCATTTTATGACGAATTAGACATGGCTGTTGATCAATGCAAAAATTGTGAAGTAACAATGGTACTTGGAGATTTCAACGCGAAAATAGGAAGTGAAAAAGTGCACGGAATAACCGGTGGCTATGGCCTAGGAGAAAAGAAAGTGAGAGGTGACAGATTAATAGCATGGGCTGAGTCACGCAGCATGATTATAGGTAACAGCTGGTTTAAACACCATTCTCGAAGATTGTTGACTTGGAAAGGTCCTGGTGATAATGTCCGCAATCAGATTGATTATATTTTGATTTCAAGAAGATTCAGGAGCAGCTTAGTTGGAGCAAAAACTAGACCAGGAGCAGACTTCTTTAGTGACCATGTTCCAGCTGTAGGAAAAATTAGAATAAAACTAAAGAACATTAGAAAAACACCACAGAACATCAAGTTAAATTTAGGAATTCTTAGAACGGATAAAGAAATTAAGGACCAGTACAATGTCACTGTACAAAACCGGTATAATGCAATGGAAATTATACAGACTATTGATGAACAGTGGGATATGTTGCGTGAGTCAATTCAGCAGACATCTAAAGAGACAATCCCACCAACCCATAGAGTTGCAAAAAATAAATTGATGTCAACCGAAATTCTGCAGTTGATGGATGAAAGAAGGAAGAAAAAGAATGATGAAGAATACTCTAGAATACAAAAAGAAATAGTGAACAAATGCAAAGTGGCTAAAAAAGCCTGGCTGAATCAAATGTGTATAGAGATTGGGGAAAACAACAGGAAAGACTCACATTCCATGTACCAAAAGATAAGTTTGTTAACAGGAAAGATGACACGTAACAGCACTGGATGTTTGAAATCAAAAGATGGTGACTTATTAATGGGACATAGTAATATAATTCACAGATGGACAGAGTATATAAGGGAATTGTATGATGATAAAAGACCAGATGTAGAACTGCAGACCAACAATGATGGTCCACCAATAATGACTGCAGAAGTTGAGGATGCAATACATCATATGAAGAAAGGAAAAGCACCCGGGCCAGACAACATCTCACTGGAAGGAATCGAAGCACTGGGAGATTTTGGAATTGAAATAATAACTAAACTTTTGAATGATATTTATAATAGTGGGTATATTGCAAATGACCTTTTAAAATCCATATTTATAGCTCTGCCTAAGAAACAAGGCACTATAAAATGTGAAGACCATCGCACAAAAAGTCTTATGAGTCACATGACTAAGATTTTACTGAGAATAATTATGAGAAGAATAAGAAACAAAATTAAACCAGAAATCAGCGATGAACAATGTGGATTTGTAGAAGGAAAAGGTACAAACAATGCCATATACATCTTAAGGACATTGTCAAAAAGAGCTATAGAAGTAAAGACTAATTTGTACATATGCTTCATAGACTATACAAAAGCATATATACAGTGAATATATAATGAGAGCTTTAATTGGTATGCCCGGAATTGTGGTTGGTGGGCGCAATATAAACAATTTACGTTATGCTGATGACACAATCTTGATAGCAACAAGTCAGAAAGAACTACAGGAAATGATAGACATTGTGGTGTTAGAAAGCGGAAGAATGGGCCTCAGTTTGAATAATGGGAAGACAGAAGTAATGGTGGTATCAAAGAAACGAATTATTCCTAAGTGTGTAATAAAAGTTGATGGTGTTATTTTAGGACAAGTACATAAATTTAAGTATCTGGGCACATGGATAACATCAGATGGAAGATGCATAACTGAGATAAGAAATAGAATAGGACAGGCAAAAACTACATTTTATAAAATGAAAAACATCTTGTGCAATATATCCTTGTCATTGAGAGTTGGAAAATGAATTCTTGCTTGCTACATACACCCAGTTTTAACATATGGCTGTGAATCCTGGACAATCGGTAGGCAGGCCAAACAATTTCTGGAGGCCTCGGAGATGTGATTTTACAGAAGAATGCTTAGAATACATTGGACAGCCAAAAAGAGCAACCAAGAGGTTTTGAAAGAGGCGGGAGCCCGAAGACAACTTATCACAGACATCAGAAGGAGACAGTCATCATTTTTCGGCCATGTTATGAGAAGAGGGAAAATAGAACATGTTGTGACCACTGGAAAGATATGTGGAAGGAGAGATAGAGGAAGACAACGAGAGAAGATGCTTGACAGTCTTGTTGCATGGAATAGGGGTGTGTCGGCACACGAACTGATACATGCTGCAGGAGATCACAGATTTTGGAGAGGCATGATCATCCACGCCAGTCGGCAAGGCACCTGATGATGATGATGTTTTGCATTATGATTACAATGTTAAATTTAAAAGTCAGATTAGCGGCCTAGTGTGTGTGTGTGTGCGTGCGCGCGCACGCGTGTGTGAGTGTGTCTTTATCAATAAAGTCAAATCAGATGCCTTCTTATTTCATAGCCACCTCACTTGTTGAATGTTAAATTTGAATTAGGAATCAACATCATTGCACTCGGGACACTCCAATGAGCGCTCCGTCCTCATCTTAAGGAGGAAACGAAGAGTTCCAATTCCGATGACACCAGTAACTGTCTGATTGTTTATCCGTCTCACCTTTCCCTTGAGTGTTGAGCGTCTGCCAATTTTCCAGGCAACTCCCAGCAGCGCCATTCTCCTCAGACCGTAATGATCAATTTAAGTTTCCGCACTGTTCACTCACTCCCAGAATGCCCTTACAACATCTAGCTTATCATAAATCAGTTCAACACCAAGTGGTGCAGAAGTGAGGTGGCCAGTCTGTCTGCCTGCACATTTCCCAACGCACCGGTATATCCTGGAGAGAATATCTAGGTAGTTAACGTCCTTTGGATATTCTCTCCATGTCATACCGGTGCGTTGGGAAATTAGCAGGCAGACAGACTGGCCACTTCCCTTGTATG
>CAJHNH020003996.1:20000-51560 GCA_905116865.2 Candidula unifasciata
GTTTTGGGCCAAATAGCACCAATTTTAAAATGCAGGCATGTGAATATGAACTCTAAAAGAGAACACGATATTCTTACCAACGCTGTGCTATTAACGTCAAACTTGGACACTGTGTTTAGAAGGTTAGGTTAGTTGCGTATCCTTTACAGAACGTTGCAGAACCAACCCCAACAACCCCTGGGTGTTGTGTGGTTTTTCAAGACAATTTACGTTCATTAGTTTGCCATTGTTTACTGGACGGTCGGCTTTCTCGATACCACTGTCGAAACCAACACAAGGTTCATGGCCCGCAGCTGGGATCGAACCCGGCACCCCGGCATTACGAAGCGTTCGCATCGACTTAGCCACAGAGCCGACGTGTTTAGAAGACAGAAGTAAACTAGTCACAACAAAAATGAAATGCTTTCGTACTACGCTAGATGTAACGAGAAAAGAAAGACTCATCAACAACGATATCTGGAGGAGAGTCGGTACTGAACAAATACTGTACTTTATAGGTAGACAACAAATCATTTGGTTTAGCCATGTAACAAGACTGGCATCAGGCAGGGCACCACGGAAAGCAATGTTATACAGAGTCAACGATAACTGAGACAGACCGCAGGGGGAATCCAAACCGGGTATGTCGAGAAGTGAACAGTGAAATTGTTTTACAAACCTTCGGGCCACAGATTAGCAAAAGTGCAGTAACTGACTATTGAATCAGTCGCATGGGTCCCCGTTGGGGGGGGGGGGGCAACAAGATTAGACCCACTGCCCCCAAACAAGAATGTCGTAAAAGGCGACATATTAGGGATGTTTTTTTCAAAGTCGTAGCGCATCTGCCTAAGAGTTGAGAGACCAACAGTCTGCAAAAAAAATAAGCAAGAAGATCTGTAAAATAGATGTCTACGGCCTAACTCAAGCCCCAGAACCAGAACCAAATTTCAGGAGTGGATGAAAAAACCAGAGCTTTATCCATAAGTTTCCAGCAGGTAAACGCCAACACAGAAGACAAAAAATACTGGATTATGTACATTCTCTGGTAATTTTGTGGGAAAGAAATACATTGAGGAAAAGGGTTGGCTATCGCAGGCCTTCTCTTACTGCAGACGTCATTTGGCTATCTCTCCTAAAAAGTTGATGGTTCAAAACAGTGTTCTTAGTCCGATTTTCTGTGGAGCTGGTTGGCAAAAATTTTCAGGCAGTTCACCGGGAATTCCCGCCCAGTCATGAAGTTACAATCTCATTTAATCTCTACAATGCTGTAGCACTAATGAGATGCTGCACGCGACAGTGTGGCATCTCAAGTATAGGCCATGTCTGCAATGAGATCAAACAGAAGAGTTGAATGTTTGCTAATGCCGATTTACGTCTCTCAGCCAAATATGTAATATTTGTTAACTTATAAGTAGACGTTGTTGTGTTAATAGCTAAAACAGATTGTAGTGTGATAATTGGATCTAATACATACAATATTATTTACACGCAATGCGGTTCTGTGACTTAGAGTTTAGTAAAATTCTTTAACAATGTAATCTTCAGCGTACTAGGGTAGATTTCCTGGTCTTCTTTAAAAAAAAAAAAAAAATCCACCGTTCTCAAAGCTCTAAATATTATACACAATTCGAAAAGTAGAAAAGTGCCCATTTTAAAGACAGCAATTTTGTTTAAAAGCTACAGGCTTAGCTGTCATTCTGACCGCGAAAAAAAAAAAATACGTCAAAGTTTGCGGGTCCAGAGGACGTAAGCTGTTTGAAAAACACTGGTTTATGAGTTATGAAGACCCAACACTTCAGTTGATCAAGCGCCGTCCCCACAAGGAGACTGGTCACACAGTGGGACGTAGTTCCTTCGCCTAATGAGTTTAATTTAAATTATATATTTTTCGGTAAAACTTCCCTGCGTGGATAAGCACACAAATTGTATTTTAATTACTATTTTTCTTTGTTGGTCTTGTTGTCAGTAAGCATTGCTCTTACGGCATATTTGGACCCTAAACCCCAGGGTAGGAGGGGGAAAAAAAGGGGGGGGGGGAAGATCAATATAAGATTGGACCCGACATGGTATGATATGTATTGAAGGAACCAGATCATCAAAGCTAGCAGAACGTTTCCGTGAACATCTTATGGATGTTGACCACCAAGACGATCACAACATCTCAGCAACTGCCCTAAGATCTTGTCATGACTTTCACCAATCGGCTTCTTCTTTAAAAAGACGTGCACAAATACAATTGAACGTTCTGTCGAGGCAATAGTGCACAAACTGTCCTGCTTCGTTCATAATTTCAGTTGTCTTAGTCCTCCAGGGTTCATTTTCAGCAAGCCTTTAAAAAATGTGCATTTTACTTCTCTATATTCCACCCCTTCCCCGCCCCCCCCCCCAACCACCCTTTTGTAATGCCAGCACACTGTGGTCTTCGAGCACACTTGTACAGGATAGGCATAAAAGAATCTGCTGCCTGTGATTGTGGAGCAGAAAGACAGACCCCTGGGCACATACTACAGTACTGCCCTAACCTCTCCCAGTAAAGACTGTGGATCTGGCCCAAGGGAGCCACATTGAAAAAGAAGCTATGGGGGACCGGTGGCGACCTTAAACGCACATTCCTATTTGTGACCCAGACGGGACTCAATGTCTAGCATGACTGATGTAGAACGCAGAAGAAGAAGAAGAAATGTAATGCCAGGGTGTGATCCCAGCTGCGGGCGATTTTTTTTCCGTGGATTTCGACAATGGTACCGACAGCTGACCCTTTAGAGCAATGGCAAACTACTGAACGTAACATTTGCCTAGAAAAACCACAACAGCTAAAGAATGTTAGGGTTAGAGTTCAGAAACGTTCTGTAAAGGATACGTTCCTAACTATATTAACCCCCACCCCCCCCCCTTTTTTTCCCCCACCCCGAAAGACTCTTTTGTATTTGTTTTGTTTTGTACTATTGCCCATTCTGCTAAACGTTTCTTATGTTATATATTTCTGCTTCTTTGTTTGTCTTGACTGTTTATAAGCTCTGTTATCATTTCCTCAAGTTGTCCCTCGTTGCGGTTTGTGCTATAGTACTCCGCTGATAAAGACTTCGGTCGGAAACGTTCGGTTGTAACTGTGCGCGTCTTTTTCGTTCCTTCCATTGAGCTTTCTAGTTTTATTTTGTGTTGTACTATATGTTGCCTTGTAAGACGCAGTGTATTGGCATAACATACTGTAGTTACGTGCATGGCTATATATGCGCTATTCTGTTTCTTTTCTTGTTTTTTCCTCTGCTACCCTTGATGAAGATACAACTGTGATCTTGTTTCTCTGCTTTAATTATGCTCTAAAGATCGTGTTGCAGCTTGCTCCAGTGTCGCTCACGATTTGTTGCCTTTTGCTATAATTACACCAGAGGTCTGGTTGCATTCTGTCGCAATTACAACTCTGTTCTTGTTGCATTTCCCCTTAATTACACATGCTGTCGATATTTGATACTCTTGGCGTTATTACACACACACACACAAACGCACATACACGTATTCATACAGTTAGAGGATACCACATAAAGATAACGTAGACGGTCGCCTGCAAACCCTAAGGTCGTGGGTTCAGGTCTTGACTCAGCTAAATGTTTTTTTTTTCAGCTTCAGAAATGACTTTGGCTTCCATGTAGACCCAATTTTAAACGGGTACCAGATAGACTTCGTAAGGCCGCCTGCTTGATGTTGACCACACACATACACACACACACACACGCGCACAAACACACGCGCACATACACACGCGCGCGCACACACACACATACACACGCGCGCGCACACACACGCGCGAACATATGAGTAAATAAATTTTTTTTTTCTGGTCTTAAATAGGCATTCTACGTTTCATATTGCATCAGTGCAATAAAATGTTCAGAGTATAGCAATAACTAACATTGTGTCTAATTCCTATGTAAAAGTCTACAAAAGTATATGTCGCAGAAAAACCAGACCTGCTAAAGGTTGAATTTTATTTGCAGATGGTTGTATTTGATTGATAAACAGATGAACTTTATTTGCAAAAGGGTGAAATATTTTTACAAAAGTGTGAATTTGATTTAAAGAAAACAAAAAGTTGAATTTGGCTTGTCAGTCCTGTATCTGTTGCTCTATGCTAATGTTTAAAACTGAGATTTCACAGAAGACCTATATATATTATGCTTTGTTTTACAGTGGAGAGTTATAAAATATGAACAAAAATCTAGAACACAGAATTAAGGAAGTTGAAACATGTGTGTAAGAAATGTGCAATATCATGAAAACCAAACACAAGAAAATGCTAAATCACTTGGGAGGCGTAGTATAGAAGAAAAAATAAACACAAAACAAAAGGGAAAATCACACGGGAGGAGTAGTTGAGAAGACAAAATAAACACACACAAAAAATGACAACTCACACGGGAGGAGTGGCATAGAAGAAGAAAAAATCAATGAATAAGGTGCTTTATACACAATGAACGTTATCTGCAATGGATTCCACCATTTTTGAGTAGTTGTGATTGTACAGTGCTGCACAAGAGCTCTTGGTCCAACCCTTCATGCTATCTACCCACTTGTAATGCTGACACAGATCGCCGCTTGGCTTCAACGTTTTTGTTCACAGATGTATTAAAACGGCACACATGATGATAATACGTGTGACGTCCATTATTGTTTATAGGGGCGGGGAAGGGCTGATCCCTTCCTTTCTAGGTACATCTAGAAAACATATTTTATACAACCGATCCTCAGACTACGAACCTATTCCATTCTGTTACTGGGCTCTGTGTTAAATAACTAGCATCATATACTCATTTTTGCCATTAAAATAAAGACAGTGATTCCCAACTGTGGGCTGCGGTGCCCCGGGGATCCGCGACATCTTCACAGGGGCGCCGCGAAATATTCAAAGATACACGAGTTATTTTTTTTTAATCAAAATGTTTTAGATACGAATAGTCATACTTTTACTTAGGTTAAGGCGCCGTGGAAAAATTTTAATTGAAAAAAAAGATGCCGCGACTAAGAAAAGTTTGCGAAACACTGAATTGAGGTAAATAATTATAATTCGATCCAGACTTCAAAAACTCACAGTATTAGTTTTAAAGTGAGGTATTTCATTTATTTAAAGGAGAAAATATGTACCACACCCTCTTTTGTTTTTGCTGGCAGCAGAAAATGAGGTTACTTCCCCCATGATGCCACGGTCCATCATCATCAAGTGTCTTGTTGACTGGCTAAGGTCTACTTCGGCCCGTGACCCATGATTGTCCAGGGGGTCAATCATCATCAAGTGTCTTGTTGACTGGCTAAGAGGTTCAATGCTAGTGGTAGAATAACACCTTCGAGTCAACACACAGGTGAAGGGTATGCTAACAGAGAAGTCAACATTGTTAGTTGAGTAACACCAGGGACACCTTTTAAAAGTTCCATCTTTGCATGACAAGGATATTAAGTCCTTTATTATTATCCTACCACAAACAGGGGAAATCCACAGGTCACGAGACAGTGTAATATTTCAGGGGTCGTAGACAGGCTGCATGCAGTCGTGCGACATAGGCTGGAGTCTCTCGTGGGACTTAGGTGGGTTGGGGTTATGACCAGTTCCAGATGTTTTGGGGTCGTTAAAAGCATCAGAAAGCCAGAAAACCCAGTCTCAGCACCCTCTAAAATGTTGGACTGTCATGTGACGTAATCTGGGGTACGATATTAATAAAGACCCGAGATCCCTTGCAGCCCATTTTCGTAATAAAGACGGCACGCAATCTTTGCCAACATCTTAAAATCTACTGCATGTGTGTTTGATTGATGAAATCTATCTATGTTGACATGTCTAAGGAGAAATTGAAATCTAAATTACCATAACCAACACAGCGCCTCTGGTGCGTGTGCTTTTTGTAATTTGTATGCACTGGTGTCTTGACAGTTGTGCGTCATACCCTGGCTCTGGTTCTCAGTCTTCCCCAGCTCTGGGAGCCTCAATTTGCAATTCCCATGAGATCAACAGCGGACAGTCAGTACACAGAATACTCTTGACATCTAAATACGCAGGCGTTAGACAGAAAGACGCAGACTTGTAGGTCTACTGACATACATACAAGCATTGACTGACCAGAGGGCATAGACAGAAAGCTAATAGAGAGACTGACAGCAGACAGACCAATAGATGACCTGACCCAACGACCGAACGAACGAACAAATTTATTTTCAAAGGGTTACAAATTGGGCCCGCAGGCTCGTCTGACATTCGGCCCTTCCAAGTAGATAGGTATGTGGTAAATGAGGGAGGCGGGTAGACAGACAGACAGAGAGACAGGCAAACAGACAAATGTACAAACAAACAGCTACCTCGGCTCCCTACCATCGGACTATTATTGTTCTCTTAATATTAATGTTGATGGCCCCATGGTGACATGACAGATGTTGCTGGACCCAGATATGTATAGCCCATTCAGTGGTGGGTGATGCTGTTAGGATTTACACTGCCGTTTTCCCTTTTTATTGTACTCCCTAGTCTCCGTTCAAGCCTGGGTCGATCTGGTAGTTGACAGTAAAAAACTAAATTATCTTCTTCTGACGATCACACTAGCCCAAAACATTCAGGCGTAATAGGCACATAGGGCTTGACCTATATTTTGTAGGCCATTATGGTATATACCAAAAAAGAGTGGGACGAAGAGCAAAAGGGAGGTCAAGAACAAGATGGGAAGATAACATCAGAGAAACTCTACAGCACCACGATGTGTCTATGGTCGAAGCAGCCAGAAGAGCACGAATCAGGAACTTACATTTTCCTCAGCACCCGAAGCGGTTAAAGAGGGCGTGAAGAAGAAGAAGAAAAAGAATATAGTACTCGGTAAGTGATGTGGTCAACATCTGCTGGCCACCTTTACCTCCCAGGATTCTACCTGCTACCCATTTAAAGCTGGTCGACCTGGAAACCAAGGTAATTTATAAAAAAAAAAACGGCTCCGTCGGGATCTGAATCTGTAGTCTTTACCTGTCGACGAGTGTCTAGCCACTACACCACGGTGGCCATCTGTGTTACCAATCATCATCATCATTATCATCAGTTCTCGTTATGCTTAGTGGCTCATGAGGCTTCAGAGAGGACTTTCCATGCTTTCCTGTCCTGTGCAATCTTCAGTGCGGTTTTCCATGTCAAAGATGCCGCACTCTGGTCACTTTCCATCGTTCGTCTCCATGTTGTTTTTGGGCGCCCCTGTTTTCTCTTTCCCTCTGGTGTCCATGTGAGAGCTGTTTTGGCAGGTATATCGGAAGTCATTCTCATAACGTGGCCAAGCCATTTCCATCTTCTCTTGGTAATTATACTGTCTAAAGTTTCTTGGTTTGTGGCTTGAAGTAGTTTAGTGTTTGAGATTGTATCTGGCCAGAAAATTGTGATAATTCTACGTAGACATGTGTGGTGGAAGGTGGACAGCTTGTGTGCATCCTTTTTGGTCATTCTCCAGCATTCCGCTCCATAAAGAAGAACTGGCGAAATTATGCTCTTGTAGAGTCGGAGTTTCGTTCCTCTGCAGTAATTGTTGGATTTCCAGATACCTTTAGTGTATATAAATTAACAGAATATTAACATAAATTAATTAACAGTTTGCATATTCTGTTTATCAGGGCTCCCTCGTGACTTTAAAAATACTGACTGTGTTAATAGATAATTATATCAAACTTTAACAACTGAGACTAAGCCTCTAACATAATGTCTCAACCTCTATGAATCCATAATAACGGATATATGATTGGGGTATCCTCCGAATAACAGACACATATTATGGCAGCCGCAAAAACACCCTAACAGAGCCTCAGTCACGTGTCCATTGTCAATTGTTTCCCCCACGCCGCTCACGTGAGCGACGTGGGGGATACTCTCGGCGGTGGCGGTAGTCGCCGGAAGTTCGCAAATTATTTTGCCGGAAGTGAGCAATTGACACGTGACTAAGGCCCTGTTTTTGGCCGCCATATTTTATGCCTGTTATTCGGAGGATAGCCTATGTTTGTTTTGATACATCTCTCTTTCTCTCTCTCTCTCTCTCTCTCTCTCTCTCTCTCTCTCTCTCTCTCTCTCTCTCTCTCTCTCTCTCTATTTCTTTCTCCCTCCATCCGCTCTCTTAATTTTATATTATTCCCTTTAATGTAAAGCAAAGAGTGTTCACAAAGATGGCGGAACCGATAAAAATATTCAAATATAAATATAAAAGTTAGGAGGGGCTTTATTAGCTCTAGGAGTGGCGCGGTGATTTCTGACACAGGCGTGAGGTAAAGTTCAGCCCAACGTGATGTGTATAAGGAGTTACTCCGTACGTCATTCGGGCGCCAGTCCTGCGCTGTTCTGGTTTTACGGAACCTCACGCAAGACTCCTGCAGCACGTCCTCGTCGTGCGCCACAGATAATGTTTCAAATGAGCATTAACAGAGCTGTCAGGCGATCTCGGAGTTTAGCGGCCCCCAGATGGTGTAGTGTCCTTGTGGCTCTCATCAGCCCGCCCCCAAACGCATGGGTGAAAAGCTTAACAAAATTCATTAGGAACATGAGCAAAGTGCTTGCCAAACGTACAACTAAAATGACAACATTCGGTTAAAAGTTTGTGGGGTGAAGAGAACATTGCGTTGCTGAGACTCAACCCTTGACCTAGAGATTTACCCGCAGCACAGACGAGTAACACCTTCTGTGGGTGGCGTCTCGCAGCAAGATTCTACCCATGTACATCCTCTGTCAATCCTCAGTGTCGCCGCCACCGCGCTGAGGTGAACCATGACAGCAACCATCCATCGGCCGGTTAAGCCCAAATGTCTGACAAAAATAAATCCTACTGCACACGAGCAAGCTCAAAATTCGACCATCATAAATCGTATTGACTGGAAAAAGTCCAAATGTCCACATCCCGATACCTCACTCGCTCGAGTGTTGGGACCTAACAGATAAAGACATTCCTGACACATAGTTCTCCATTCTGTTGTGCTAGCAGCACGCTAAAGATGATAATCGTGCGACGAAAAAGATAGTACCTATTCGTGTGGTCACAAAAGTCCAGAACCCACGGACTGCTTCCCGCTGATCTCCGGAGGGCGCAGCCGGTGTCGAGCCTATTACGGTTGTGAGGTTAAGCAGTTATGTGCAGGACGCGACGATTCCTTGGTTGAGCCCAGAACCAGAGCGTTATGTGCCGGCTCTGCATTTATGGAAGCCTCCTTGGATGGCGGGGAATGCCCATGATATGCACTCTGCCTTCCCTTGAGGGCCAACGGTTCCACACAGGGCTGTCCCAAATGGAGTACTTCGGGGGGCAACACCTATGGAGAAAGGGACAAAGAGGACACCACACAAATAAGGTCACATCTCGACCCACAAAAAAAAATGGCCACAGTCATCCTAGAAATAGGCCTGACGTCTTCCCTCGAAGTCGGAGTACATCTGACCATAAGGCAGGGAACGGCAAAAGCCAGTAAAACGGTTGTACACGCAAAACTCAGGTCCAGGTGAAAGTCAAAAGTCCAAGCGGACGATTAACCTCGACCTTCCGCCGGAATTCACAGCCGGTGAACGAAAAAGAAGAAGAAGCTCTGGGACATTTGTGGAGGTCAAAAGAAATTTAAATTAATACTAAACTTAAAAGTGTTAATTCTAATGTTAAATCAGTACTCATACATGGAGCCTAAGCGCGGAAAACAACTAAAACAGTTACTTATAAAGTACAAATATTCATTAACTGGTGCCTGCGTAGAATAGAGGCAATTAACTGGTTGTAGAATGACTAATATCGGCTCTGTGGCTAAGTCGATGCGAACGCTTCGTAATGCCGGAATGCCGGGCTCGATCCCAGCTCCGGGCCATGCGCCTTACTTTGGTTTCGACAGTGGTATTAAGAAAGCCGACCGTACAGGAAGCAATGGCAAACTACTGGACGTAAATTTGCCTAGAAAAACCACACAACAGCCAGGGGATGTTGGGGTTGGTTCTGCAACGTCCTGTAAAGGATACACAACTAACCAAGAATGACTAAAATCGAGCTTTGGAAGAGAACTAAACATGTTCCAATGGACAAAGAGGTTATCAAAAGACGCTGGCGTCGGATAGGTCACTCACAGAGAAAACATGTGGACCAAATTAGTAGCAGGTTTTTGCATTGAAACCTACATGTGCTTAGAGATACAGGCAGACAACAACACGCCCCCCTCCCCCTCCTTCAACCCCCCCCCCCCCCGCACAAATCCCCCCCCTTCCAACAAAAAATAAAAAAACTAAAGACTGTTGTTAAAAATATGGGGAGGACATGGAGTGAGCTACACGCGATAGCGAAGGATAGAAAAAAATTGACATATGTTGTTTTAGGGCCTATGTTCCATTGGGGGATAGAAGGCAGAAAAAGAAAGAAGAAGTAAATGAAACGCCAAAGGCACATGGCTCCTATGATGTTAGACATATTTTTGGAAACCCGTCGGCCACTCGATGGAAGATGTCGTCAACATCACGTAGAATTCCCTTTTAACATCATCATCATCATCAATCAGCAGGTCCTTTACAGAACATCGCTCTCTTCACGGCAAGCCTGAAATTATCCCTTTCTCTAGCCCGCTCTCCAACCCCATGTGCTTTCAATGCCAATGCATCTTCAGTGTCTTGTATCTATCTTCGCGGTGGTCGACCCCTGCCTCGCCTTCCACAAACTGCACCTCTCATCGCTGTCTTTTCCAAGCCACCAGGACTCTTGGTGTGGCCACCATGCTTTAACTTTCGGGACAGGATGTTGTTTATGAGCAAGTTCTCCTTGATGTTCAACTCCTTCAGAATGTCGATGTTTTTCCTCTTCCTGATCCATGGTATTCTAAGATTCTGAGATTCTGAGATTTCCTTTGATACCCCACAATAATTATTCCCTGCACACTTCTCGACTGTCTGGGCTCTGATTTAACTAATAAACTTGATTTTTCTGTTGTTATGTACTCTTAAGTTAATTGGTTGGACTTTCCCCTTACTACATTTTAGATTTATTATTTCTGATGAAAGACAATCTGTCACTATACCAGACAGAGTGCTAGATTCCTCTATAGATTTAAGATAACTTCCAGTCTATGATCATACATAAATGCTCTCATACTGATTGGTCTTGTCAATTTAAAATACTCACTATCACCGCAACAGTGGTGGTTTAGCAGCTAGTCGTTTCCCCTCTGACCCGACGGTCCTGGTTAAAATTGGCATGGGGTAGGATTTAATTTCAAAAATGACGTTGGCTTCCAAGTCTGCCGCTGCCGCCGCCGCCGCCGCTGCTGCTGCTGCTGCTTCTTCTTCTTCTTCTTCTTCTTCTTCTTCTTCTTCTTCTTCTTCTTCTTCTTCTTCTTCTTCTTCTTCTTCTTTTTCTTTTCTTCTACTTCTTCTTCTTCTTCTTCTTCTTCTTCTTCTTCTTCTTCTTCTTCTTCTTCTTCTTCTTCTTCTTCTTCCTTTTTCTTCTTCTTCTTCTTCTCTTCCACCTTGTACCTCAGCGAAGTGTCGGGCAGAGATGTACCGTTCGTTGATGACCTCTGTCAAGAACACTTTAAAGACCGATGTTCATTTCTGTCAGGCTGTTTTTTATGCCTTTACTCCATGTTTTACGAGGTCTTTCTCTCGCTCTATATCAGTTGTAACATTTTAGAGTGGCTCACTGTGGTAGATAGTAGCAGTTCATTCTTGTTAGATGTCCAAACCACTTCATTTGTTGTTCTTTCATGACCTGTAAGGCTGGTTATATTTCTAGCATTTGATTTCATGATTTCGTTTTCTGTCTATCCTTAAAATACATTCAGCTCTTCTAAGGAATTATATATACGTTGTCAAAGTTTAACTTTTATTAGAGGATGTAGTGTCCACGTTTGACACTGATAGGTGTCTGTCTCAAACACAACTAACCCAACAAGGTCGGAGAATACACATCGGCCTTTAACGTAATTACAACAGGAGTTCGCCCTAGAGACGGTCTGTGTTACTAATCGCGCCACACACCGGCCGGGATGCTCTACAGTCGCCACCCACGCACTGGCCTTACGGTTGCCAAAAGGTGTCCGAACCAATAGCCTCCGATACAAGCTTTTTCCAGGAGCTGTAGCAATCTACACCTCACCTGCGGTAGCTCTGCACGGCTCTGGATAGCGTCGTTATATAGACCATGTCACTGGGTTGAGTCACCTAAATACACTGCCCACAACATTCTCGTGGTCTTCTTCTTATACTGACAAAGCACCTTTTCGAACCACTTCGCTATTATGCAGATTACTAATCTTAACAGTACTTTAGCCAACTAACACTAATCACACTGAACTATCTCTACTGAACACAAAGCCAAACTATCTATTCCTAATCACACTTAAATTATACTATCGTCACACTAGCACTAAATATGTCCTAAATCGTCGCTACGTATCTGAAGGCAAACAACTACGATAACTTTCGCCGTTTAAAAAACACGTCTTTGTTACAGTCCAGGTCTTTGAGCCAAATCTACGAAAACCCTACACTCTGTCCGTTTGTTTGGTCCACCACCGTTTACTTTGCGGTCAGTCAACTCACCCGTGAATCCTCGAGCCTTCCTCGTCTATCACAATGTTCTTGCCGTAATTTCTTGTGGGCTGTTGAACGCGTAGTCGCTAAAGGGTAATCTAAGCGATAGTCCATCATTCACTATCATCACCTGCAGTCGTTCCATAGCCACACAGGCCCTTGATATCTGTCAAAATTTTATATATGAGGTATGGGCAGACTGTCACTCCCGCAGTGGACTTTACAGTCATAGCATAAACTGTTTTTTTTTTTTTAACATAAGCACCACAACTCCATGGTTCCTAGAGACTGATTGTTGCCTACTACTAGGGGAAGGAACAGCAGTCTCGTCACCTTCTTCACGTTCACCGACTGTACACTCTGGTCTAAATGTCATGATCGTTCATGCCTTCTGGATTTAAGTCTTTCTTTGTCCGGGCTTTAAGTGTTGAACGCACATCCGTTTCAAAAATGTGATTAATTTGTGTGCAGAATACTGGTTCCTTTCGTCTCAGGTGGATGGGCTCCGACTTGGAAGGAAAAGTAAGGTGGCGGTACACACACCACAAGGTGTCTACTAAAAAAAAAAAATACCTATAGTGACCACAAAGTGTCTATAACAACAGCGCTGGAAAAAAAAAATGATGCCTAAAAATAGTTGCCGGCACTCTGTCTATAACTGTGGTGCTTAAGAAAATATGCCCTTTAAAATGGGTTCAAAACACTCTCTACAAAGTGCCTATTACACAAGTTCTATAAACATTGGTCCATAAAAAGATTCCGGTATTCACTTACAGTGTCTATTACAGTAGCGATAACAATAAATGATGCCGAGAGAGAGAGAGAGAGAGAGAGAGAGAGAGAGAGAGAGAGAGAGAGAGAGAGAGAGAGAGAGAGAGAGAGAGAGAGAGAGAGAGAGAGAGAGAGAGAGAGAGAGAGAAACAGATATACAGAATATACAATAGATATAAACAACAGTGAAGAAATAGGGAAAATTATTGTTGTACTGGAATATACTAATTAGTTAATTAAGCAACTGTGCAACAAATAGTATTATAAACAGTACCATCTTAATCAAAACATCTTTTTTTTCGTTATCTAAGTATATGCTTTGTGCCATTAGGCATCGTAGTTTAACGGATAGGTGGCAGACATCAAGCGCTATTTATTGCGTGCTATGCTGTGGTGTTGTGAGGTCTTAAGTTATCAATGACTCCTTTCAAACTCTCTTGTGCTAGGTCTCCCTCTTGGTGGTTCTATTTCATACTGCCCGCTCTCGCTGCCATCATCTAATGGGTTCGTTCCAACCATTTGGCTGAACCATTTGAGTCTTTGTTTCTCAATGAATTTATTGAAGTTTATTGTTTACATTAACAGACACTGGATGTGGAAACAGAGGGATCGAGGTAACGAAGACTTCTAAGAGAAACCCTACAGCCAAAGATGATGATGAGAAAAGACATATGTGATGGAACAGACTTCTTAAAATGATAATGTAGTGACTGCACAGGATAGAAAGGACTCCATCTATGATATTGTAGTGACTGCAAAGAATAGAACGCACTCCATCCATGATACTGTAGTGACTGCACAGGATAGAACGGACTCCATCCATGATATTGTAGTGACTGCACATGATAGAAGGGACTCCATCCATGATATTGTAGTGACTGCACAGAATAGAAGGGACTTCATCTATGATATTGTAGTGACTGCACAAGATAGAAGGGACTCCATCCAAGGATATTGTAGTGACTGCACAGGATAGAACGGACTCCATCCATGATATTGTAGTGACTGCACAGGATAGAAGGGACTCCATCCATGATATTGTAGTGACTGCACAAAATAGAAGGGACTGCATCCATAATATTGTAGTGACTGCACATGATAGAACGGACTCCATCCATGATTTTGTAGTGACTGCACAGGATAGAAGGGACTCCATCTACGATATTGTAGTGACTGCACAAGATAGAAGGGACTCCATTAATAATATTGTAGTGACTGCACAAGATAGAAGGGACTCCATCCATGATATTGTAGTGACTGCACAGGATAGAACGGACTCCATCCATGATATTGTAGTGACTGCACAGAATAGAAGGGAATCCATGCGTATTATTTTAGTGACTGCACATGATAGAACGGACTCCATCCATGATTTTGTAGTGACTGCACAGGACAGAAGGGACTCCATCCATGATATTGTAGTGACTGCACAAGATAGAAAGGACTCCATTCATGATATTGTAGTGACTGCACAAGATAGAACGGACTCCATCCATGATATTGTAGTGACTGCACAGGATTGAACGGACTCCATCCATGATATTGTAGTGACTGCACAGGATAGAAGGGACTCCATCTATGATATTATAGTGACTGCACAGAATAGAACGGACTCCATCCATGATATTGTAGTGACTGCACAGGATAGAAGGGACTCCATCCATGATATTGTAGTGACTGCACAGAATAGAACGCACTCCATCCATGATATTGTAGTGACTGCACAGGATAGAAGCGACTCCATCCATGATATTGTAGTGACTGAACAGGATAGAAGCGACTCCATCTATGATATTGTAGTGACTGCACAGAATAGAACGGACTCCATCCATGATATTGTAGTGACTGCACAGGATAGAACGGACTCCATCCATGATATTGTAGTGACTGCACAGAAAAGAACGGACTCCATCCATGATATTGTAGTGACTGCACAGAATAGAACGGACTCCATCCATGATATTGTAGTGACTGCACAGGATAGAAGGGACTTCATCCACGATATTGTAGTGGCTGCACAGGATAGAAAGGACTCCATCCATGATATTGTAGTCACTTCACAGGATAGAAGGGACTTAATCCATGATATTGTAGTGACTGCACAAGATAGAACGGGCTCCATCCATGATATTGTAGTGACTGCACAAGATAGAACGGACTTCATTCATGATATTTTAGTGACTGCAAATGATAGAACGGACTCCAATAATGATATTGTAGTAACTGCACAGAATAGAACGGACTCCATCCATGATATTGTAGTGACTGCACAGGATAGAAGGGACTTTATCCATGATATTGTAGTGGCTGAACAGGATAGAAGGGACTTCATCTGCGATATTGTAGTCACTTCACAGGATAGAAGGGACTCCATCTATGATATTGAAGTGACTGCACAAGATAGAAAGGACTCCATCCATGATATTGTAGTGACTGCACAAGATAGAACGGACTCCATCCATGATATTGTAGTGACTGCACAAGATAGAACGAACTCCATCCATGATATTGTAGTGACTGCAAATGATAAAACGGACTCCATCCATGATATTGTAGTGACTGAAAGGACTGTGGGAAATAACTGCGACATCCGTTGACACATTATGGCACAAAAGGAAAATGAATCGTGTTTGCCAGTGGCTAGACGCTTGCTCGTTGAACTGAATGTTTTGGGTTCGAACCGACATCATATGCAATTTTTCAAAAATAATTGACGCATACTCCTAGGTCGACAAAGCCTAAAATAAGTACATGAAAAAATGTCTGGAAAATAAAGGTGGTCGGTTTGATTTTTAACTACATCACCCGTTGAGTCCTAGAAACAACATAAACGAAAAATCACAACAAAATGAGAGAAAATGTACAACAGATGCGGCTTGAAAGACAAGAAAAGACAGTCACTAACGTTGTACTATTAACAATGGTAGGCACACTACCGGTAGATAATTACGTCAACATCATTATGTAGCAGGTCCTTTGTTCTCATCACCGTCTGTGAGAGAAACTCGGTCTCTCGCCAGTTCTCCCGCCTCATGCACTTTCACACTCAAGGAGTCACCTATATCCTGTACCAATCTTCGTGTCGGTCGGCCCCTGCTCCTCCTTCCTAGTACCATGCCTTCTGTTATAATTTGTTTTCCAATCCTTCGTAGCGCTTGATATGACCAAAATACTTACGTAGAAATCAAATAATCAAATGATTTGGTCATCTGGCCAGAATGGAACAAAGTCAGCCAGCGAATAGCGCGTACTATGAGTCAAGCTGTCTATGAGGCAAGATGCCGATCAAGAAAGAGATGGACGGATGGAGTAAATGAGACACTGCAGAAACGCAATATGTAAACACAAGCTATGTCGGCTCTGTGGCTAAGTCGATGAGAACGCTTCGTAATGCCGGGATGCCGGGTTCGATCCCAGCTGCGTGCCATGGCCCTTGCGTTGGTTTCGACAGTGGTATCAAGAAAGCCGACCGGTGAAGGCAATGACAATCTACTGGACGTAAATCTGCCTAGAAAAACCACACAACGGCTATGAGCTGTAGGGGTTGGTTCTGCAACTTCCTGTAAGGGATACGCAACTAACCTATAAACACAAGCTACGCAAATAGCAAAAGACAAGAACCTACATCTAACTCCTCCCTATGAGGCTTTACAACTTAAACAGTAGAGAAACGATGAAGAAGATCTGTCAAACACCGATTAGTCCATAAAAATTGTTCTGTCTATCGATCTGTCTCACTTGAAAAGGTGCAAAATGAAGCCATGCGCATTATTTTGGGATGTAGAAGAGACACATCCTGTGGAGCAATGAGGTATCTTCTTGACTTTCCAACTACCAACCAAAGGATCAGGATTTGGAGGGCTCGGGCATACCTTAAAATATGAGCTGATAAGAAACACCCACTGCATCAAGCGATTTTTAGTGAAAAGGGCAACAGGCTGAAGAGGAGAAAATCATGCCAGGTGCAGAATGGATACCTGTGCCTCATGCGTTTATTTGTACATTTTCTTGTATTGCTACACTCAACAGGCGATGTAGAGAAGAGAATTCTGTTGCTGTTAATGCAGAGGTCAACGCTCTCATCAGTGAAAATTCAGACGAAGCAGATGCAATAATCTACACAGACGGATCCGTTATACGCCAAAAAAGAAGCGCATGGGCATTCACAGCACGCTCAGCGAGCAGAACAGTCAAAGAGGCCAACGGCGCCTTCTCCATGACAACCAGCAGCATGACGATGGAGGTGATTGCAGTGTTGCAAGCGTTTGCCTGTCTTGAAACACAAAAATACACCCGCGTATGTATACTCAGTGATTCAATGAATATGATCCATGAGGGTTTAGGCAGACTACAGTGCGAAGACAATGGCTTGAATTCATTACAGAAGTCCACTGTGCGTGGGGTCACCTTTATTTTTGTTTCGGGATATGCAGGCGTCGAAGGAAATGAAAGAGCTGATATGTTGTGCGGATCCGCTATCACTACCGACGGTCAGCCTATGGATCATGCTGATATTATTAATGCCCTCAGAGAAATGGGAAGGATAGAGGACTTTGGGGGCAGTGAATCTACATCACTAGCCAGAATGGCAGACTTGGGAATTAAGATCGGCATAGCAAAAAACGAGACGCACACCAGACACCAGAAGACCTGTTAATCAACATAGAACTGGTACCATTAGCCAACGGACGTTGGGGTTCATACTGAGGGGAGGATCTGAGCACCTATGGACATGTCCGGAGGGCAATGATGATAACCTAACTAACTAACTAACTAACTAACTAACTAACTAACTAACTAACTAACTAACTAACTAACTAACTGACTAACTAACTGACTAACTAACTAACTAACTAACTAAGTTCTGTCTCACCACATACTCGATATGCCAATAGCGTGAGAAGGTCCGATACTTAACTTTCTTTTACCAAGAAACTTTTTATAACAGAAAGAGGTTTCAACTAATCAAACAGACTGTACACTGACTTTTCACGATGACCACCCGGGATTACTTTTGGAATATATTTAATTAATGGTCTCAGACAGGCAGGCGTCTGAGATGTTACGCAACACAATCCCCGAATCACTTAGTTTTATTAAGACAAGTCACTTGTTTCACGATATTAGCTATGATGCCGAATAGACTAAGTATGTTATGTTTGCATAGGAATTGCAGGCTTTCAGCTAAAGTGTCTCAGTGGCAAAGTCATCTGTGGAAACTATTCAGTTAGGATATCTCAAGATTCTGTTCTGTTGCTTATGCTGCTTTTTCCTTCGTTCACCTCTGAACATTTTCAGTCCAAATGACCGCATACATGCATGATTACATACTTCTGTATGTTCAAGGCAGCTTTACTGTCCATCTATCTATCTATCTATCTATCTATCTATCTATCTATCTATCTATCTATCTATCTATCTATCTATCTATCTATCTATCTATCTATCTATCTATCTATCTATATCTATCTATCTATCTATCTATATCTATCTATCTATCTATCTATCTATCTATCTATCTATCTATCTATCTATCTATCTATCTATCTATCTATCTATCTATCTATCTATCTATCTATCTATCTATCTATCTATCTATCTATCTATCTATCTATCTATCTATCTATCTATCTATCTATCTATCTATCTATCTATCTATCTATCTATCTATCTATCTATCTATCTATCTATCTATCTATCTATCTATCTATCTATCTATCTATCTATCTATCTATCTATCTATCTATCTGTCTATCTATCTATCTATCTATCTATCTGTCTATCTGTCTATCTGTCTATCTATCTATCTATCTATCTATCTATCTATCTATCTATCTATCTATCTATCTATCTATCTATCTATCTATCTATCTATCTATCTATCTATCTATCTATCTATCTATCTATTCTATCTATCTATCTATCTATCTATCTATCTATCTATCTATCTATCTATCTATCTATCTATCTATCTATCTATCTATCTATCTATCTATCTATCTCTATCTATCTATCTATCTATCTATCTATCTGTCTGTCTGTCTGTCTGTCTGTCTGTCTGTCTGTCTGTCTGTCTGTCTGTCTGTCTGTCTGTCTGTCTGTCTGTCTGTCTGTCTGTCTGTCTGTCTGTCTGTCTGTCTGTCTGTCTGTCTGTCTGTCTGTCTGTCTGTCTGTCTGTCTGTCTGTCTGTCTGTCTGTTAGGAAGCAGTGCTGCTGAAATCCCAATGCTTGAATCGTGGAAGACTTCTCCTCACGCAAGTGGGTCTATAGCTCGTCACAGTGGCTATCGCCGGGTGTTGTTGTTTTCATGCCTACCGTCAGTACAATTTTACTTTATCGTCGGGTAAAATTGAAAGAAGATAACAACAACATGAGTAGTAGTAAGTAAAGCAAAAGACCATTTCCCACACATTCAGACCTATTGGGCATATTGGGCTAGACCTGTAATTTTTAGACTAATCGGCACTAGGTGGGTGATTTAACAACAGTAGTAAAGTAAGGTGACTTACCGGATTCCCGACAGTGCGCATCGGGCATATAATTTTTTTTAATAGATTAGTCACTCGGTGATAAGGTCAGCATCACACAAACCGCCTTTTTTCCCCAGGACTTTACCTGTTAGCCATTTTAGGCTAGGTCGAATAAGTGAATCTTATCAGAATAATTTTTTGGCCAACACTATGCTATCAGTGTCAAACGTGGACAAACGTGGACGTGGATTAAATTGTGACAACAGATATCTAATTCATTAGTAAAGCTGAATGTATTTCAAGGCAAGACAGAAAACGAAATCACGAAATCAGACGAATGCTAGAAAGAAAAAAAAACCAGCCTTACAGGTCATCAAGGAACAACAAATGAAGTGGTTTTGACATCTAACAAGAATGAACTGCTACTATCTACCACAGTGAGCCACTCTGAATTGTTACAACGGGCATAGAGCGAGGGTAAGACCTCGCAAAATATGGAGTAAAGGCATAAAGAACAGCTCTACAGAAATGACATCAGTCTTTACAGTGTTCTTGACAGAGGTCATCAACGAACTGTATATCTCTGCCCGACACTTCGCTGAGGTACAAGGTGGAAGAGAAGAAGTAGAAGAAGAAGAAGAAGAAGAAGAAGAAGAAGAAGAAGAAGAAGAAGAAGAAGAAGAAGAAGAAGAAGAAGAAGAAGAAGAAGAAGAAGAAGAAGAAGAAGAAGAAGAAGAAGAGAAGAAGAAGAAGAAGAAGAAGAAGAAGAAGAAGAAGAAGAGAAGAAGAAGAAGAAGAAGAAGAAGAAAAGAAGAAGAAAGAAGAAGAAAAGAAGAAGAAGTAGTAAGAGAAGAAGAAGAACAGAAGAAGAAGAAGAAGAAGAAGAAGAATGAGAAGTTTCAACAAGCCGGGAGAACTGGCAGTGGACATAATGGCTTTCCGGCATTCCGTAATGAGATCGACGTTCTTAGAAAGATCAGCTACGTGATATGCATCTGGCATGTCTGACATGCCAGGTCTAGATTTAGAAGAAGAACAAAGAAGATACAAATAACGGAGAATCAGAAATTTGAAAGAAGAATTCCTCGCTAATAATGCAGTTCGAAGACAATGCTTACATTTATTTATGTAAAGGACAATTCTGGAAATGACTTTGGCATTCGTAATGAGATCGACGTTCTTTATCAGCTACTGAAAGCATTGGCATGTCTGACATGCCAGGGTCTACTTATTCGCAAAATGACGATACAAATAACGGTTATCATTTCTCTTTTCTTCTCGTCTGTTCTCCTTTACGTCTTCTTCTGGTCACAGTGACTCTCAGGTTCATATCTCGACTGGAACGATATATTATCATCTATCTATCTTTATAAATACTCCTTTACTCCTCTTCTCACATGCAGCTCGACAGGAACATATTACTATGTATATATTTCTTTAACTGTTTTTGCAGCTCAGCAGGGAACTACTTGTTTTCTTAACCGCATTTCTTTCCTCGTCTCTCTTCTAGCGTTTTTTTTTTTTTTTTTTGCTTATTGCTATCTCAAATAGCGTCCAGTTTGCGGGCTTCTTTATTGCAGACTTTGGATATGTGTTAAATGTTACGCAACAATTCTTTTGTTAACAAAGGAAGTGGTTGTGTCTGCTGTTCACTAAGGAATGTTCTGTGCATATTGTCCACTAAGGAGATGTTTGTGTGAATTGTTCACTAGAAAAATTGTTTGTGATTGTTCATAACTAAGTTTGTTTATGTTTGTGTGAATTGTTCGTTCACTAAGGAGATTTCTTATGTGTGAAATTGTTCATAATAATGAGATCGTTTGGCGTGAATTGGTTCACTAAGGAGATGTTTGTGTGAATTACGATCAACTTTCTCTAAGGGAGATGTTTGTGTGAATTGTCCACTATAGGAGATGTTTGTGTGAATTGGCTGGACACCCCACTCACTAAAGAAAGCCCCAGGTTATGATGTTTTTTCGTGAATTGTTCACTATAAGGAGATACATTTGTGTGAATTGTCCACTAAGTCAGCCATGAAAATGTTTGTGTGAATTGTTCACTAAGGAGATGTTTGTGTGAATTGTCCACTAAGGAGATGTTTGTGTAAATTGTTCACTAAGGAGATGTTTGTGTGAATTGTCCACTAAGGAGATGTTTGTGTGAATTGTTCACTAGAAAAATTGTTTGGGCGTAGTGTTCACTAAGGAATGTTCTGTGCATATTGTCCACTAAGGAGATGTTTGTGTGAATTGTTCACTAGAAAAATTGTTTGTGCGTAGTGTTCACTAAGAAATGGTTTGTTTAGGTCTGGACCTAAGCTTCGGGTCAAATTATTTGTTATTCTGTCTCCATATCAGATTGCATTTTAGGTATGTTCGTGTTAGGGTGTCTTGTGTGATGTACAAAGACCGAGCCTAGTTTAGCCTGTTATGTCCTCTAGCAGCCCGGCTCGCTAGCTTAGCTGGTTAAAGCTGACATCGCGGTGACCGGGTGACGAACTCCTTGTTGTCCGAGTTCACGCCCGGGGGTAGGCAGTAAAGCCACATTTCTCCTAGATTTACGGTACCTATAATGGAATCAAGGCCGAAGGGTTGTGATATCCATAGTACCGAGCCAAAGGGTTTACAACTTATGAATTCTGGAGACTTAAAAAAAATTGTCTCCTAGCAGTGATGTGACCAGTCAATCGCTTTTTGCTATCTGAAATAGCGTCCAGTATATGGGCTTCTTTATTGCAGACATTGGATATGTGTTCTTTTCTTTTTCTTTTTTTTTTTTTTTTTTACATTAAATGGCGAAAAGATCAGTTTTACCTTGACACCGTGTAACGGAGTAGGCCTTTCATCCCAGTTTGTTGTTTGTTCTTTGTGTCGGCGGGTTAAGCCCGCACATGAATGCAGGTTAACCCGTACTCATGTAGCAATTAAATTACAGAAAGGAAGGTGATTGACGGGAAGGAGGGTGGGCGGAAGGTTTATATGTGTCACTATTTTAGATGTTCAACGGGGTATGTGATCTGCTCTGTTGGCCTACCATCCAGATTCAGATTTTTAAACTGTAAGTGATAAATCTTCCGGTGGCAGTCTGAAGGGAAAAAAACAAAAAAAACAATGATCGATCGATCAATTTATTCATGATCGTGGGTGGTGAGTGTATATCTTTGTGTGCGTTTGTGCCTGTGTGTGAGGTTACTACATGTGTTTGTAGTTGCACACACTGAATATAACAATTTCAGTTCTGTCCAAATGTACATTAATTGCAGAATCTTTGGCGCTCTTGCATTCATCAGATTTTTTTTTTTTTTTTTAATATAGATTGATCGGCACTTGATGGGGGAAATGTGTCCTACAACACGCTTGTCGCATTTCCCTTACGTGTCATTTTCTGATTCCCCTTTTTGGGCTGCATTGGCCTCAGAGCTCTACAAATCAGGAGTCGAAAACTAAACCTGAGTGCCGATGGGCAAACTGATAGCTCCTATGCACAGCGACTACTAATAATTGTCGAAAACCTAATTGACTTTGATTGAGCATAATAAGGGAAACAACTCGTCTATTTCTAATTGTTTTGTAAAATATTCGCATTATGCTTTCTTTGTGTTAGATTTTTATTGGTGATATCATAATGTCAATGTTACATGTTACCGCTCGGATTCAGCATCGACTATATAACCCTCTGCAAGACTAACTACCCAGTCTATTGTCCTCCTATTTTTCTATTCACCTACATAGTGACCTATCTGCCTGCCTTCTCACCTACCTTCGCAAACATCTTTATACGTTTGTGTGTAGGCCTTATTCCTTACGTCCTTCTTATGACGTAATTTTTTGTTATTTGAAGCCCCACTCTGGATTTTGCCAGGGGCCGCAATATAGGCAGGCCATCAATATGGCCAATTGTCTGAACGCGGTTTCTGGGACCTCTCCACGGTGATCCTCATCCGCATGGTGGCACTTTGTGTCATCGGGTGTTTATCGCTTGTGTGATGTCCTGGTGGGGTAGAAAGTCAGTCAGTCAGTGTGTAGGCCTGTATTACTCGTATTACAACCATAGTCGTCCCCATTTGGGACACAATTGCTCGTTATTTTGAATCTCCACGCTGTCGTTTGCCGGGGCCGCAATATAGCCTGACGGTTGCACGCTGTTTCTGGGATCTCTCCACGAGTGATCCTCATCCGCATGGTGGCACTTTGTGTCACCGGGTGTTTATAGCTCTGTGTGATGTCCTGGTGGGGTAAAATTTACTTACTGTATTACTGGTGGTCATCACATCTGATCAATAAACACTATTTTTACATAAATTAGCCTTATGTCTGTAGTAATTTTTTTTATTTTTTTTTTTACATTTTAACATACAAGTATCATCATCATCATCATCTTCTTCTTCTTCAGCATTCAGGGCCCTTGAGGTTCATTACTGTAAATATCACCCGCCTCCATTCATCTCTCTGGTTAGACATCTCTTTCCAGTTGGTGACACCAAGTGTTTGCAGGTCTGTCTGGACATCATCGTCTTCTTGGTCTGCCTCGTTGTCTACAACCATTCATCTTCATTGTGTATACAGTTTTTACCTTTCTGTCATCTGACATTCTCTCAATACGCCCTAACCATTTCAGTCTATTAGCTCTCATGATGCCAGTGATCAGTGATGATTTAAACAGATTAGGAATTTCGTTGTTGCTTCTCACTCTGATTTTCTTCTGTTTGCATTAAATCATCTCATACAGTAACCTAGGATATATATATATATATATATATATATATATATATATATATATATATATATATATATATATATATAGTGTAATACCTACTTTGTCTACTGATACACCTATCTATCTACTCTCTGGTCAGCTAAGCTGCTTTTCTACTTACATATCTGCTTATACACACACATATTTACTGATCTACCTGCTTGTGATGGTGGGAGGAGGGGGAAAGGAAGGTCTCGCAGATGTGGATCGATGACATCCTGAACAGAGTTGAGTTGAGTTGATTCAAGAAACGACATCCCAGCACTCGGGGCATTCCCATAATCGCTTCGTCCCCATCTGCAGTAGCCAGCGCAGAGTTCCAATACTTATGGTTCCAGTAGCATTCTGATTAAACGTACATCTTGTCTTTTCTCTGAGCATCGAGCTGCGGCCAGAACCCGTCGTCACTACCTGCTGCATCAATCTCACCAGACTGTAGTGATCCATCTGCTCCTCCAAACAGTACACGCTCTCCCACAAGGCTCCAACCACACCTGCCTTTTTATATATCATCAATATTCCGCCAAGTTGTGCAGAGCCAGCCAGTCTGTCCGCCTGTTGATTTCCTAACACACTGGCATTTCCCGTAGAGAGAGAAATCCAGACAATACGTCTCACTCGTGACTTCCGCAGTGAAGCATGCAACTCTGCACGAAGTATGCCTGTCCTAACCTTCATCAGCATACTTTCTGAGTCAGTTACAATCACGATGTGTATATTTGTCGTGTTTTCTAACCAGCGGAAAGCTGCAGTGACCGCCTTCGCCTCCATTCTTAAGCTTGATGTTGTAGTATCATATGCTAGGCTCTCATACACCATAAATCTTTAATAAAAAACCCTAAGCACTTCTTTTGCCTCTTGAAAGTGAACCGTTGTTTAAATAATCACATTATCTGGGCGAGCATTATCTTGTATTATTTGCTGAATTTCCACCTCCGTGGCACCTGCTGGCCACTCTCTGCATTCCCGGCTCAGTGTTATTATGATTAATACAAGTCTGACTATTCAGCTGGCACCTTGACCCCACTCCTCTTCTCTCCTCGTCTAATGTTCTTCAGGATGCAGACCTGTCTGATTGTGTCTTCTGCCTGAGCCATCCATGACTTCCCTCACTCTTAACTGCGCCAAGAGCTTCATGCACCTTGAGAAATGAACAAAATTGGAGAAATGAAAACCAATTTACACAGCGCAACAGACTACACAAATGACAGAGTTTATCTCTCTGTTCTTCCTTCTCTCCAACACTTCTCTGAGTTAACTAGAAGTTGATGATGAGAAAGAGCGCGAAGGAGGAAGAGCTAATGATGATATGATAATGATGATGATGACGATCCGGATGATGACGGCATTTTTTGTTTAATAAACTACTCAAACGGCGTATCAGATACACAGTTATAGAGAGACCCGCTTCTTGTGTACATTTTTTGTCAGTGATCACATGGGATGATATTAGTTTAGACAGAAACGCCCAAGGAAACTGCAGCTGAACAGAAACAACAAGGAGCACACCAAACGTTGCCAGACAATGTTCCAATCATGCATGCTGTAATCAAATAAAGACAGCGCTGGGGAGACATTGCTAGAAGTAAGCCTATTGCCCAAGGGGAAACTGAGAATGATGTAAATAGCGAAAAACATTATCATAGAAATTAACCAGCTATCTTAGAGGAAGTCGCGGAAGTGCCTAGCAACAGCATAGGAAGCTGGAGCCTCAGGCACCTTGCCTTCCCTACCCAAAATATTTTTTTTCGAGGAAGGCTGAAGAGAATTGCTATTATTATTATTGCGCATTTAAACAAGGCTATAGCCTTCTTAGCTATCTAAAATATTTGTAATGGGGAAATCTGCATCGTGGCGTGCCCTCAAAATGTAGTTATGAATTTATCTTCTCAGTCATTCACGGGATTATTACAACGATACCTGTACTAAACCGGTAGTCGCAGTGGCGGAGCGGCTATACGCTCACCTGCGGATTTGAAGATCGTGGGTTCGCTCCCACGAACTTTTTTAAAAAAAAAAAGCGACCTTGCCTTCCAGGTTGACCCAGCATTGAGTGCAGTCCTGGGAAGTAAAGGGGGCCGGCGTAATGCTGACAACATCACTCATCTTGTGCCGATTGGTGTGCCGTTACTCACTTTACTTACTAATGACTTATAATTTACTTTTCTTACTTTTTACTTACTTTACTACTTTACTTACTTACTTACTTTACTTACTTACTTACTTACTTTAATTACTTACTTACTTTACCTTACCTTTACTTAATTACTTTTACTTACTTTACTTACTTTACTTACTTGGAACTTTACTTTTACTTACTTTTCACTTACTTTCCTTTTCTTACTTACTTTACTTACTTACTTTACTTACTTAATTTACTTACTTACTTACTTACTTTACTTACTACTTACTTTACTTACTACGTTTACTCATGTACTTTTACTTATATACTATCCTTACTTACTTTACTTACTTACTTTACTTATTTACTTTACTACTTACTTTACCTACTACTTTACCTTTTTACTTTACTTACTTACTTTACTACTTTTACTTTACTTACTTTACTTACTTACTACGTACTTACTTACTTTACTTACTTACTTACTTACTTACTACTTTACTTACTTACTCTTACTACTTTACTACTCACTTACTTACACTTAACTTTACTACTTATTTTTCTTACTTACTATACTTAACTTACTTCCTATTACTGTACTTTTCTTACTTACTTTACTTACTTACTTTACTTACTACTTACTTACTTTACTTACTTAATTTACCTACTTGTACTAAACCTTATTTTAGATACTTACTTTACTTACTTACTTACAACTTTACTTACTTACTTTACTTTAAAAAATTTACTTTTTTTAAAGGCTATTTTAACTTTTTATACACCACTGGTACCTACTTTCACCTAATGTAACTTACTTTAATTTAAATGTAGACGGACAGTGTTTTGTGAAACTTTACTTAAAACTTACTTACTTTACTTACTTACTCCCCTTACAATTTACTTTACTTTGCAAAACTTCATTTAACCTTTGCTCGTTTGATCATCAGATTCTGTTATCCTTCTTCGTCTAGAAGGATCAGTTCTTAACCAAAAACTACAACTAGCCACTCAGAAGCAGAAACAATGTTATTAAAGCGCATCGACTGGTTTGAAATGACACTTTTATAGGAAAGATATAAACTCGAACGAAAAGTCTATTAACGAGCTTCACAATATAACAAACACAAGCAAAACGTGAACGTTGGGGCTATAGAGCCTTCATCAGCACATAGGCAATTTCCCCCTGTACTTTTCAGGGCTTCCTTCTGCGCGCGCGCATGTGTTTGTATGTGTGTGAGTGTGTGTGTGTGTGTGTGTGAGAGAGAGAGAGAGAGGGAGGGGGTTGGTTGAGAATAGATTCACTTTCCCCTAACAAGCATGTCGTAAAGATCGACTAAATACGGATGTTTCCTTCGAAGTCGAAGTGCATCTGCGTGACCTGCAGGGAGCCAACAGTTTGCATATATATAAGCCAGATCTGTAAAACTGACATGCATGCAAAACTCAAGTTTTAGAACAAGAATAAAGTGGACGAACAACCATAACTTTCCACCAGTGAACATTAGGGAGTCGAAGAAAAAAGGTAATAATTGCCTAACTATTAACATAAATCTATAATTTTCTCCCACATAGGTTGTTTGAAATGGAGAAGGACTTGAAGAAACTGTTTCGTAGGTTGATGTCACAGACGGAAAGTGGAGAGTTTGTGTTTGATTCTGTTCGACTTGAACGACATGCCACACTGGTGATGAAGAACTTGGGCCAAGCTGTAGAAAACTTGGACGACTCCACCTACTTCTCGGAAATGCTGACAACTTTGGGAGAGAAACACTCAGCGTACAACGTCAAACCCGAAATGTTGCCGGTAACAGACTTATTGTTATCTGTAAAATGAATTTATTTCTTCCTTATTTTGAGAGGAGGCCGCGGAGGGTTAGTGGTTTGCCCAGGGGCCCATAATGCTGTTTGAATGACTCTGGGTGGGAAAGTGGGGGGGGGGGGGGGGAGGGGGCACCAATATCTTGATTTGGCATCAAAGGGTCCTAATCCCTGATGTTTAGGATAAAGTCCATTTAAGATGTAATTCCACTTCACCGTCCTTGGAATGAAGAACGTTTTGCCCTAATCTCCCTCTGTTTTGCCACCCCCTAATCTTTCTAGTCTTCTCTACGTTCTCTGATGACTTTCGCCTGCCCAAAAATCAGTGTCTCTCGTTTTTGTTTTTTTTTCAGTCTTCTTCTTCACTTCCTCTTTTCCACTGGGTTTGATAAAATCCTTGCGGTCGCCAAAAAGTCTGGCAATCTTAAGTTCGAATTTGCATCAGGTAATTTTCCTGGGAAAATTATAGGCGGCTGACAATATCACCTAGTGTGTGCCAGTTTGTCTATACTTAATAAATATGAATCTAGCATTATATGCCCATGTACTACTGGTGTAAAAGGGTTCTTTATTTTACTTTAGTTTACTTGAAATTCAATTATGTGTCTTCTTTCTTTCTGAGCATTAAAAAAAAACAAAGTGTTACTTACAGGATACTCTTTCTTCTTTTTTATTTTAATAGCTTCCATAGGCTGTAAACTCTGGTGGAAAGTTCTGGTCATTCGTCCACTTCTCGACTTTGGTCCAGAACGTGAGTTTTGCCTGCGCATCCGCATTATGGATCTGGCTTATCTGTATGCAGGCTATTACTTCTCCGTCGCCTAGGCAGATGTAGTCCGACTTCGAAGGAAACTACCATAATTAGTTGCCTTGTAGGACATGCATGTTAGGGGTCAGTGGGTCTATTCTTTTTTCCCCCCACTATTGGACCCACATGGAGAGTTCTTTGAGATGAGAACATTGTATGGTTTGGCGAGATAACTTCATAGATGTTGGAAACAGTCGCTGGCCGCTGAAGGGTTAATGCAAAGATTATCCACTAAATATTCATTCCGTCTTCATGTAGGTCGGAATTTTCCTTTAATTTGAAACCCCACCCTGGTTGTTGTTGTTGTTGACAGCCCTAATATGACCCAACCTGTGGGTTGAACTTTTTTTTTTTAGACCTGTACCTGTGTGATACTTATCCGAATGGTTGCACTTCGTATCGTCCGGTGTTTATCGCTCGGTGTGATGTCCTGGTGGACTAAAACGTCAGTCAGACAGTTCTCATATCAATCGGAATGCCGCAGTTACAACAAATACACTTAGAAGTCCTTGGAAATGCACACCATTTCAAACCGTCTTTATCAAGTAACAAAACAACATTTTTATTTTTGTATTACAAAAATAGCCCTATTACTGTCGAAAAACAAAGCAACCATGATGTGATTTATGGAAATGAAAATGCGGAACGTTGAAGTGAAAAGAGAAATGAAAGGAAATACATACAGACACATCTTATATATATATATAAAGACATTGTCTATTTAGCAAAGTAATAGGAATATAATACCATTGATATCTTTCAAACATTGACAATGATAGATTTTTTTTTTATGTTATTAAAAATATGTCCCTCAATACACACCCCCAAGGATGTTTCGTTAACTCAATTGTCCAGATCATTCTCCATGTGGCCTTCATTTGTGGAGCCTAAATGAAATTGTTTCATCATAATAATTTGTTCAAAGCTGTGTGTGGCGCCCTATTATTGCCTCGATGCCAGCCATCTAGTCTATTATTTGATTCATTGTGTGTTTGTGAATGCGTAGGAGAATGTTCTAAAATTATATAATACACGTGCATAGCTATATCTACACATACACACATATAGAGCGCGTAGCAGCTAGACTCTCGCCTGCAGAACCAAAGTGTGTGAGTTCAAATCCGAGCGCTGCCAAATGTTTTTAACTGGTGTGTGGGAAGGAAAGAGGGGAGGGGGGGGGGAGTTAAAACCCAGTAGCTTTGCTTTAAATGGATACCAGGTAAAGTCCTGGAAAGTAAATGCGGACGGCGTAATGTTCCAGAAACTGCCTTGTATGCTTGTTAGAGGGGGCGGGAAGGGGTTCTGCTGTTGTTCCCTCAAAATGATACCATAGAACCGATGCATGCAATATATATATATATATATATATATATATATATATACTAGCTGTACCCGGCCACGCGTTGCTGTGGCGTAATTTGATATAGTCTTTGATCCCCACCCACCCCCCCCCCCCCCCCCCCCCCACCCCACAACTAAATCCACCTACTACCCTCTCCCTCATCAAAGGTTTTTAGAAAAGAAAGACAATGGAAAATCGCACCTGTCTAATGAAGTTAACGACGCAGTCAATGTCTGCGCCGACGTCGAGATAGTCCTTGATTCCCCCCCCCCCCACCCCCCCCCCCCCATCGAAGGTTGTTTAAAAAAAAAAAACAGAAAATAGAAATCGTGTTTAATATGGTTATTGTGGCAAATATAGAGATAGTCTTGTTTGCTGTACCACGACCTTCTCTATGTATTAGTATTAGAGAAGGCGTTGGCTGCACGTAACTCGCCGGCGAATGGTAAATACGGCGCATGCGCAATTACTAACGTGGCTATAATTAGAAATCACTAAAGTTATAAATATTAGTTGCGTATATTTTTTCATAAATTGTGGTCACCTATCTCTAACAGTGACAGGTTGAATTTCAAACCACGACGGTTCAAAATCCGGTATCACAACAAACATATCCTGAAAATTTCAGCTAAATCGGTTCAGTAGTTTCCGAGTCTATAGAGACCAAACAAACACACAAACATTGATTTTTATATATATAGATAAATATATACATAGTGACATCTCGTAAACATACATTATTTTAACATGAGCACATTGGTTCCGGCCGAGATGTACGTGTATTGTTAGTGCACTAGTCCCAGATAGGCACAAGTGCATTATATACGGGTGTTTTATATATATATATATATATACACACAAACAACACACCTTTATCAAGATGAGAAGATAACACAAGAGAAACGCAGCAGCGAGTTATGTGTATGGTTGAGGCGGCCAAAAGAGCAC